>JAHWFO010012390.1:3012879-3039571 GCA_023313115.1 Rhysida immarginata | reverse complement strand
AAAAAAAAAAAAAGCTTTGCAATTCTGAGTAGGGTTTTATATTCTGAGAATTTTGTTCTGTGATGATTATAGACAATCGATGAAGTGATTCAGAGGGTGATTCAGATTCGTCCTTTGTTCGTTTATAGAAAACGAGAAAGAGGTATATGCGCTTGCGTAGTTTAAAATAATAATGCCCCGATAAATAACACTGGACAACAATGAAAACCTCCAATTTAAGATTCTAACATATTTTGAATGCACGTAAATGGTTTTCATTTTAAAGATGCTTCTTGTCATCCATAATTATGGTTGTATTAAATCAATAAATAAACAAGAATTAAATATATCTATACCGACAGTATTTCATAAGCTTACGTTGTATTGTCTTAGCCCACACCCTGTTCATCCAAAAGCTAAGGAATTATTTATTGATATAATACAGTTGACTCATGACATTATAATCAAAGCTGCGACGATTGAAAATGAAATTATAAGTAAAATAAGCAGAATATAAAAAATAATATTAACGATATCCATATCCTAGACAGTTATGGTGATTCTTAGATTATTATCTTCATGAACTAACTTTTACCTGCCCTGGAGCTTTGCGAAATCCGAACCTACTATGGGTTAATGATGCAAAGATTAAGGAAGCCATTTCCATGGGCTTGCAAATCCATAGTATAAAGATGGAACATATGAATATTCATTTTAAAGGAATGGAGTGGCGCATCTTTATTTGTGTCGGTGAGGACTTTTTTAGCTATACAAAACTTCTAATGCATAACTAAGAATCGCAGCTTGGGATGTTAGATATTTATTAAAACTCACTTTCCGCATTAATATATTGACGTTTCGTCTGACGTCTGGGGGGAAAAACATAGTATACTTCCACCAAGTGTCTCCCACAATGTGGCAGATAAAATTCCTAAGACATTTTTGTAGATAGAATATTTTATATAGTAATTGTTTAATTAAAATACTGCGTCCTTGAGGTGTTTCTTTTACAGGAAATGCTTTGTAAAGGGAGTTTCCCCATTTATTAATGACTTAATTTGCTTTGATCGTCGTCCCTAGGGAAAAAGGGTTATGACCCATTGCATTTTAAATTAAAAGATGCAAGAAAAATGCGTTTTTGGGTTTTGAAAATTTAAAATATGCTTAATGAGAATTTTGTGTTTTTAATTATGCATATAAATTAGCTCGAGCATTCATATTAAGGCAAAGAAATAAATAAAAAAAAATTGACTTCATAATGCTTAAAGGTTGCGATTTAATTCATTACGTGAATAAGTTTTATTTTTAATGATGAACTCCGATCTTAAGACGAATGAGTTCGTTACTTTTGATCAAATTTCTTAATTTTTCTCAAAGCTTGTCGGATTAAATAATCCCGTGGATTTTGTAAGGGAATTCGATTTCTATTCATCCGCTCCAGCTAATGAACCCACGCCTTCATTTCAGTCTCGTCCTCTCGCGAGACTGATCTTCCCTCCTTGTCGGCGGTGTGTCAGGGTGATTAATTAAAATCCCGCCCTTTGATTCGGGGATTTTCTTTCGACGTTGACTGCGGGTCCCACCGGCTGCTTGTATCTCGTCGTGAAAACATGTCTTCCGTCTTTTTTTCTCTCTTCGTGAATTAAAAGATTCGGTTGGGTGGTGCCTTGCCGCTTTTCTTCCCGTTTCCGTCTTCCTCTTTCTTCTTTAGTCGTCTTGATTTATACGAAGAAGAGCAAACAAGTCGGTAACCAATCGGGCTCTCCCGTCTCAAACGGTGCCCATCATTGGCACACGAGTGAGAACTCTGAAAGTCGATGAAAATTTCGCCTGTCGTTAAATTTGCATTTCGTGTCAAGTGCCAGGTTCAACGCTCTTTGCAATTGTAAAATCCTTAACCGATTCCACATCCTGAAAGACCGACAATTTTTTTTTCAGATGAATAAAAGAATGAACGCAAAATCTCGTGATGATTTTCGCTAATGCACTTTTTGTTCCTGTTCGTGTAAGAAGAGTATTTTCGTTTTAATTATGACTAATATAAGCTTTTGGGCCTATTATACACTGAAAATGTTTTACTTAAGTTCAAATAAAGTTCTATTGGGTGTAGCTGTACAATTTAATTGGTGTTAAAAAGAAGATTACCTCAAAAAAGACGTTTCAGTTAATGCAGATTAGACGTATATTTGATCTTATTGGGTGATCAGAAATTGAATATCTTAAGTTGTTAAATCTCTTTGTGCATAATTGGATAATAAAATAAACTAAATGAAATAAATGGAAAGTAGAATTCGTCTAAATAATAATGGTGTATAATTTCCAGCTTAGGAGAATTTCAAATTTAGTTTTGTCCAATAAATTTATCCTTAAACCACTGGATATTACTCTCGCTTTGTTTATATTAAACCGACATTGTTCCATTTTATTTTATATTTTATATTCAACTTTTGCCACCGTATCCGACTGAAGAGTTTGTCACCATCTGGAAAGGAAGTCATCAGATTATGGTAACTCTGTGTGATTCATCTGGAGTGTATACAACGTTTGATTATCATCTACATTAGAAGTCGACGCAAGAGAATAACTCTATTTAACTAAATGACTTTTAAATTTGAAATTCTCCTAACATAGAAATTAAAAATCATCATTTAGATAATGAAAAAAATTCACCAATGTTGATAGTTTGAGAGGTTGAAGGCTTGACGTGAACAGTTGTAGAGAGATGTCCTGATGACATCTACACCACCCCATTCACAAAGATTCTTCAAGTCTTCATCTACTAGTCATCACATTCAATTATTCTTCTGCATAAAATTTCTTCTCCAAAATTGACCAACTTTCAACTGTTCTTCAAATAACATTTTTTCCAAAAGTGCTTCGACTATCAAATTACCACACCAGTTCTTACTTTATTCCTCCAAGTATCAACTATTCCTTCATCAAACATCTCTCTACATTTTTCCACATTGGTGAACTTTATTTCATTTATTTTTCATTTATTTTATTTAATTACTAGCTGTTGCCCGCGACTTCGTCCGCGTTAAAGTCGAAATAGATAAAATCGCCTGCAAGTATAGATTTCTTATTTCCCAAGATTTCGTGATGAGTCAGTGAGGGGCATTTTCCTTTTACATTAAGACACTGCCCCAAATAAATCGATACCAGGAAGGGAAAATTAAATTACGACTATACTTTATGGTTGCATAGAATTAATGTGGAAGCCAAAAAATTATGAAAAAGTTTCGGTATTGGCCTACCCGATCCCCTCCTCGTAAATTTTTTTTCTTTATTTTTTTAAAGTATTTCTCATTTAGAGGGGTCCTAAAACTATGCATTGATGCATTTTTATGGAAATAGGCTAAGCCTTTTTAGAGAAATTAATTATTTGGTAAAATTGAAGAAATGGCAGAAACATTCATTTCGTCACCCCAAACACAATGTAAATGACATGAACAGCTTTTCCTCTTATTGGAAAAGACAATTTTCTTTTTTGAATCCGTATCATTATCTTGTGGTAGGCCTGTGCGAATGTATCATTCCGCCATACCAATTTATTTGTTTTTACGTTCGTTGGTTTACCTTCGGGAGTCAAATTAAATAGAGAGTCAGGGCTGGTGACGCGAGAGCAAGGGACATACAGTTGTGAATCAATATATACAAAACTTTGTTGTACTCGAAGAACTCGAAATATGCTCTGCTCACGAAGTACTATATCGATCACGAAATATTCCCCACCTTAATATTGCTCTATCGGAAATGTTGATTGATTGCTCATTCCTAGAACTTGTTCAGTTGTCCGCGTTGTAAGATTTGGTAAACAATAGCTTCTGTAATGAACGATGAAGAAACCTCTTGTCCACAAAAGAATATTTTATTCTGCAGATTCGTATTTCGAACTCTTTGAAATACGTATATGCAGGATAAAATATTCTTTTGTGGACAAGAGGTTTCTTCATCGGTCATTATGTCATTATCCACAGTGGTTTCCCGTTTCTCAATAGCTTCTGTATCCAAGTGAAAGGATAACGATTTTAAAGTCAAGTTTTACATAGCGTATTCACTTTTTTTCGTTTCATAGAGAACTGTAAGAAATTTAATTCATAAGGTAGTAGAGAGTTTCAAATTGTCCACGTCCCACAGAGCAAGGCGCTAAGCATACATACAAAGACCTCTTGGTTAAAATGAGTGACAATGTCGTTCCTTTAATCGGCATGCGAATTTAAGAAAAACATTTTCCAAACTTATTGTTATTTATACAATCTATTTCAAGGTGTATTAATTTCGAAATTAATTTTGTGATGCAACCTCATTGAAAAAAGTTTTCAATCACCAGAATATTTACCAAATACCCCTTTACAAAGTGGCTCCGACTTTTTGCCGTAGCACCTTCCTCCCTATCTCAAAAATAGAATAATCTGTTTCTAGAAACATCAAAGCTTTAGCTATTAGAGAAATAAAACAGGAAAAGTTAATCGATCATTCTCTCCGTTCAAGTTGAGGTGTGGAATATTTCGTGATCGGTATTGTACTCGACATATGCATCTTGGCGACATCTGTTGGCAATTTTTCTCCTTTTATGTAAATACGTAAGGAAAAAAACCACCATGCGATTTACTCGTTACGACATCTGTTGACATTATATTTTTGCTGGAACCAGTTGTTTTTTTTTTTCCCTGTGGAAATGAGACTTTTTTTCCGCAGAAAAAAAGTATCCAATATGTTAACTCAAATACTAAATAACCTTCCCAGCAAATTTCAACTAAATCCCTTCAGTAGTTTTGGCGCCAACCGCTAACATACACTATATGATCAAAAATATCCGGACACCCTTCACAGATCATCGATTGGCCCAATGTCACATGATAATGACTTGCACATCATTTAAATAGCTTCCCACACCTTCAGACACAACTCTGCTTGGACATTGGCAAGAATGGGTCGTTCGGCAGAGCTCAGTGAGTTCCAACGTGGAACCATCGTTGGATGTCACCTACGCGGCAAGTCCGTGCGTGACATTTCCAGCCTTCTTCAGATACCCAAGTCAACAGTAGGCGATGTCATTATGAAATGGAAGACCCGGGGATCAACAACAGTTCAACAACGAACCGGTAGACCCAAGAAACTAACGGACAGAGACCGTCGAGTGCTTCGTCGTGTCACCCGCAGCAACCGGAAGTCCTCGGCGGAAAAAATTGCCACAGAGTTTCGAAACGCCTCTGCAAATGATGCCAGTACCATGACAATTCGTCGGGAACTGCACACGATGGGATTCCATGGCCGTGCTGCTGCCCACAAGCCCCACATCAGCAGGGTCAACGCCAAGCGACGTCTGGAGTGGTGCAAAGCCCACAGAAACTGGACAATGGACCAATGGAAACGTGTAATGTGGACAGACGAATCTCGCTACACACTCTGGCAATCCGATGGACGAGTTTGGGTTTGGCGCATACCTGGAGAACGCTTCTTACCTGAGTGCACAGAGCCCACAGTCAAGTTCGGAGGAGGAGGAGTCATGGTGTGGGGCTCATTTTCATGGTACAGACTGGGCCAGCTCGTTCCTGTGCAAGGAATCATGAACTCCGACCGTTATCTGAATGTTTTGGACAACTGTGCACTTCCAACGTTGTGGCAATTTTTCGGAAACGGGCCATTTCTCTACCAACACGACAATGCTCCGTGCCACAAAGCGAGGCGTGTACAGCAGTGGTTTGCGGACTCAGGGGTCGAAGAAATGGGTTGGCCGGCACAAAGTCCCGACCTCAATCCTATAGAGAGTCTGTGGGATGAATTGGAAAGACGCTTGCGGGCCAGATCACATCGGCCAACTTCTGTACCTGAACTGATTCTCGCTCTTCGGGAGGAATGGAGGAACATTCCGGAAAGTACCTACCAACATTTGGTGGAAAGTCTTCCCCGAAGGGTGGAAGCTGTGATTCGGGCAAAGGGATGTGCAACGCCCTATTGATTTCCATGAAATCGTGGCTAGAGCGCAAACGTGCATGTGTCCGGATATTTGTGATTATATAGTGTATAAACAGAGATACTGACAAAGAGACAATAATACTAACACTATTGTTTGGGCTTCTGTATCGTTTATAACCACACACAAATTCTAAAAACTGTAATTTGAGCTTCAGAATCGTTTATAATACTCGCAGCAATCACTTTTTCTCAAAAAAATTTAATGTAAATTTTTCGCCTCGCTACTATTTTATTATATATATATAGATTATATTATGTTATCTAATTATAAACAAGAAGTTCACATCATTCAAATAAGCAAACATTATTATTCTGCTCCTATTAAATTATGTACATACATCATTTTAAATATCTTCCTCGCGTGTTTCATACATATTATATTACTGTGCATCGTTAATGTAGAAAACGACATTTCGGGATGAACATTTTTTATTTTTCAACTTAGTCTCTTTTAAGATCTATACACTTAGTCCATTGATGATCGAGATCATTGATCCCGTCTGTACAGTATGATTTTTCCGCGAAGATATTCATCAGATTTAATTTTTCGATATTTTTGCTACTTAAACATAAATTTTTATTTAATTATTGTAAGAGAATATTCTTCACTACATTAAAAAAGATTCAAATAAGAGTTCAAAATAAAGGCCAGGCCGAGATTCGTAGACAGCCGACGAATACGGGAATTGTTCCGGAACCCAACTGTTTTCTCGTGAAACACCAGATCGTCGCTGTTCAACGATAGCTCATTGTCAGTTTAAATAAATAAAAATTAATAACCGTCCCATCTTTCTTTTGCTAAGCTTTACGAGTAACAACTGAACTCTTCTTCAGGCAACAACAAGGTTTGAAGACTAGAATGAAGGAAACGAAATATTGAATAAAAATTTGAATTTTGAGTTAAAATTTCCAAGTAATAATTAATTTTGAAGGCATAAAAGCCTCTTCAGCACGAAATCCTTTACACTGGAACATTGTGTATATGACTCAGTTAATTATTCTAGTTAATAAGGCCTGGCCTTTATTTTTGAACTCTTATTTCAACATTTTAGTGTTATGTGAAGAATATTAACTTTCAAAAATTAACTGAATAAACGCAATGTTCCAGTATAAATGAATTTTTATACAGATCCTCTGCTTCAGGTTGGACTTCTTGTCAATGACAGTAAGCACGTTCTGGTCCTTCTTTTTATTTACTCTGAAAGATATTATGATATAATACAGGGTGATTACAAAAGAACTTCACACTTTTAAAAATTTATTACATCAAAGCTATTCGGATATATATATTTAGAGAAGGACGAGACACAAGAACCCTGGAATACAATAAATATTCTTTATCAAATTTTGTTTAATTAATAACTATTATTTATCAAAGCTATTCAGAATATAGACACACCACATACGGATTCTTAAAGAAAAACTCTTGAAGTTTATTGTGACACAGTTAAAGATATTCAATATGTCCCCCTGTAGTCGAATTCGTCCCAAACCCGCATTAACATATCTCCATCAATCCCACGTATCGCTACCGTAATGCGTTCTTTCAGCTCGTCTAGGTCACGGGGAAGGGGTAGGGTGAAGACCTTTTCCTTTACACACCCCCATAAAAAGAAATCACAGCGGTGGATTGGTCGAGCAAACAATAACTTGGAACTTGCAAAGTGGCCACCGCGGAGCCACGACCTCACACCTTGTGATTTCTTTTTATGGGGGTGTGTAAAGGACAAAGGTCTTCACCCCGTGACCTAGACGAGCTGAAAGAACGCATTACGGTAGCGATACGTTGGATTGATGGAGACATGTTATTGCGATTTGGGACGAATTCGACTACCGCATTGATGTATGCCGTGTCACGACAGGGGGGCATATTGAACATTTTTAACTGTGTCACAATAAACTTCAAGAGTTTTTCTTTAAGAATCCGTATGTGGTGTGTCTATATTCTGAATAGCTTTGATGTAATAAATTTTTAAAAGTGTGAAGTTCTTTTGTAATCACCCTGTATATCACCAGGCATGGATTATATTATGTAACATATTACATCTGTGAGTTCGCGACTCACATTGTTGTTACACTTTACCTTTTAAATAAATTAACTTTTTTAAACAAAGTAAGTTAAAGGAGCCAGGGTCTAAGTTGAAGGGGTCCTTTCGTGAATATGGTATGTAATTTATAAAAAAGTGAAATTCGGTACGCAAATTCCTCCAGCAAGATCTACTATTACTATGAAGATTGGGTCGAATTTGCCCTCTGTGGTCGGAGGGACATACGAGATGCTACCCAGACTATTCACGTAAGAAGCAAAAAGATTCCGCCTTACACCTAATTTCTGCTGTCACTTTCAAAGTAGTCACCTCCGGCACGTATGCAACGATTCCAGCGATTTTCCCATTTTTGGAACTCCTTGAAGTCCGAAGACTGTAAGGAGTTCAAGAGCAGTTGCAATTCCATTTGGATATCTTTAATGGAGTTACAACGTCGCCCTTTCATTTTAGGGAAGAGGTAGAAGTCGCAGAGGACTAGGTCAGAAGAGTAAGGAGGGTGGGGGACCGCTGCCATATTGTTTTTTGTCAGAAAATTTTTTACAACGAGCGAGGTGTGTGCGGGCGCGTTGTCATGGTGGAGAAACCAGTCTTTGTTCTTCTACAGCTCGGGCCGATTGCGCGAAATTTTCCTTCAGTCTCTTCAAACCCTCGCAGAAAAACCTCCTGTTGACAGTCTGACCAGTTCGAATAATTTGAAAATTCGCAGAAGTACAAGAACACGTTGACATGCAAACAGCAATAACTCACAAAGAAATGCGCCTATGATTACGAAACTTGGCAGAGTAGCAGCTGAACAATGTGTATAAAAGGTCTTTTATAGACCTTGCAGCTAAAAGTTGCACGAAGAGACATCTAGCGACAGAACCTCGTACTATTTTTGGTTTGGGAGGAATATTCAAATTCTTGGATATTTTGGATAGCACCTCGTATGTTAGCGGTTTTACGTGATCTTTAGAACCAGTGAACAGTTGTCCAATGATAACATACAGTATGGCTTGTGATATGTAATTTGATAAAGAATAATGGGGGAAAGAAAGAATATCCAATTAATTTTCGAATTTCTAAATATAAGTTTGAGAAAATTAATTTTCTGATTTAAAAAAAAAATGGATAAAACGTAGGGATAGAAAAGGAATAAAAATAAATAGGATAAAAAGTAGCCAGATATTTTATCCCACTTTTATATACTTTATCTCTCATTTTTTATGCCCGATCTTTCACCTCGCTCTTTTATCAACTTTTTTTGTCCATTATTGAAAGATTCACTGTCCTTGAACTTAATACTTTGTCCAACGAAAGAAAAACTGGGCGTGTCTAATTAAAGTTCGATTTCAATTGTTAGATATTGTTGCTAAGTAAAATTAACAATCGCTAACAATTGAAATTGGAAATTTAACTGGACACGCCCCGTTTTTCTTTCGTTGGATAGAGTGTAGTTTGTCCGCTGCATTCCTATACGTTTCTTGGGGAGATTAATTTCTTTTCGTTATTCTAGCATAATTCAACTGCGGCTTTTATAATTTCATTAAATTATAGCAGCCAAACCTCACAGATTCGGAGATGTGTGGGAAAGAAAGACTGCTTTTAAATTAACAAACAACAAATATTAAATTTATTTAAGAGGAAGAAGAATTACTTGCGTTTTGGATCACTGGTGAAAGCGTCACCTAACACATCTTTTGAGGAGACCAATTCTGATGATGTTTGTCTGCTCTCGATCTTCTTGTAGAAGCCACTTTGGCATTCCTGGCGACAGATTTTGTTGCTCATAGCTTTATTTTAATGGTAGTATCTGATTCTTCATGGCGCTTTGCCTATGGATCTGTGGTGACTGGTACACAAGCTAAATTTTGGGTTGGCTTTTGGTGTGTCTTAGCCCAGAAACGACTGAAATGTCCCTCTCGCTCGTTATGATAAAAGGGATTGATAGAATGTGACGTCAGAGACAGATGTAGTCACACTCACATGACTGAATGGAAGAAGTTACTTCATTGTTCATTCATGAGTTTGGAAGTCTGAGATTCGAATATAGTTTGTCATTGATTCATGATTACGGGATATTTTTCTCTATCATGCCACTGTACTCTGATTAATGTACATGTATATTCAATGTGCTCCCTTAAGCATTGAAAGTATCTCATTTCACTTTATATGCGCTGTTCATTTTAGTCGTCGGAAAGACTCCAATTTATTATGTTCCATAATATTTAATTCTATTTCTTAATGTTAGAAATTTTATTTAATAATGCCATACAAGAATATTTGGCAATCTTTTCCTTAAGTTAAAAAAAACGGGGTTGAGCTATTTGGTTTGCTAAATTATTTTTCACCGTCTAGTGTATATATATAATTCGTTTGTCAGTTTTAAAAATCTTTGTTACAAAGATTGAGCTAAGCACTTTCAGAAAGAGAATGAACTTGTAACTTAATAATGAAATGTTTATTATGTTTCTCTTTACTATTCACTATATGTTGCTCTTTAACTTTGAAGATGCAATTATATTTGTGTTTGAATTACTTATTAGGTAAACGAAGTTTCTGCTTTTACTATTTTATCTTCAATTCTTATGGACTTTTAATTTCTCTTGATGTTTCAATTTAAAGTTAATAATTTGTTCTACGTTCTCGTTAGAACGTGAGTGTTTATTCGAAATTTTCCCCTTTAATTGAACTTCTTGTTTCTAAAACTGGTTAATAATAAATTTACAAAAAAAGCTAAATAAATTGCTTTCAGCGTCATTAGGGTTTCAATCAACGAAAGGCGTCCATTTCCGTAATGCACGAAATTCGCTTCAATAGCTACCAAATAATATTCATAATCCTCCTAAATTATTCTATTGAGATATTTTATAGATTTTTCTCGGCCCTCTAGCTTCCTTTCTGGCATAAATTTCGAATAGAAAGATGGACACCGGCTTTGAAACCGTGTTCTTCCCGTTGTATAGAAATTCAAATTTCTGCCTTCGTGCGATATTTAAAAAAAAAAGGGCGCTTTAGATGAATATGTTACGGGGCAAAGGAAGAGGAAGGGTGGGTGGACGGGAGGAATCCGTATTGATTTAGCGTGAAAAATCACCGTGGATGCAAGCGCGGGTAGAGGGAGGGTCACGGAGCCTGCGCAGAGCCCGCCACATCCTCGTGGTATTTGCGGTGTTCTTGATGTCATACGAAAATAAACGCTTAAGTTAAGGACATTTTTCTTGGCGTCGCTTTTGTCACCAAAAATGCAATTTGGAGCTAGCTCTAGCCTCGCGCAACTCCCGCCCGTAGATTTCTCCGAGTGCGCGCACGGTTCAGCGGATCCGATTTTCCTTGATGGCGAAGTGGATGATGGGAAGGCGGGAAGAGAAGGGTAAAGAAAGCTCAGTAGAGGAGTGATCTCCATTTTAATTTCATGAAGTCATTCATCACAACGACGTCATTTGCGTTTTAAAGTACGAGCCACCCACGCACTCAAAGAGCGATCTCCAAAGTATCATCTTTATTCCGCATAGAATTTTTCTCCCTTTATTTATTTTTTAATACGCACTTTTTCATTAACCATGTGCAGTTTCTTTTGGGTTTTTTTTTCATTTTATGCATTATATGTTGCTATTTTTTTTAGGCGAGTATGGATATTCTTGTAATTTGGAATTTTAATTAAATTATTTTATAATTAATCAGTCTGCTGTATCTCACTATAAGTATTCGCTTATATGGCTGAGCTGTTCTCTGTAATCAGTAATTTATTAAAACAAGTGAAACTCGTTCAGCGCTTCTAAATCGCTTCAGGCTGCAAAGCAGTGAAGCCGACTATCGACATTTTCAGGCGGAGCTTTTAGTAGCCGCAAATGAATCCCGTAACTCTGCGTCATAGTGTGTGTTGTTTTGGGAGAATATAAATAAAAACTGATCTTTGTTTGTTCTGAAGCCTGTTAACATTTTTGCAACCAATATTTTTATACATTAATAGTCACTGGCCTCCGAAACCATTTAATATGTTTGTAAGTTACAGAATTATTAAATAAATTTTAGATAAATAATCATGCAAAATTATAAGAATTTCAGGTGTTCGATATACATAAAATCTTCATTAAATTCCTTTAAATAATGATACCAAATTATCACAATTATCAGTATTATTCGTTTGTATTAAATGACGGGGAGAAAGGGAAAAATAACATCTAACATCTATAATTTGCTTGGAACAATAGTTATTTCATCCTCAGTCTTTCGTGTTGAAACCGTATGGAAACATCATGCATAAAATACGAGGATCGTGGGATTTCTTAGAAAATGGAACAAACCTTAACAAAACTGATAATGTCATTTCTCAATGCACTCTCCAGTCTTCTCAATGCATTTGCGTCAACTGTCTGGAAATAGCTGGATTCTAGCAGATTAAAAAGGTTTTTTTTATCCTGGTTTATCGTTTTTTTTCCATGTCGTCATCTGTCTTGAATGGGCAGCCACCTAGATGTTCTTTTAGCGGTACAAAAAAAAAGGCGAAAATCACATATTCCAAATTTGGCGAATAAAGAAGATGAGGCAATACATCAAACTTTAGGTTTTCCAAACAAGCCTCGGAGTTCTTAGCATTGTGGGCGGGCATTGTCTTGCAACAAAAGGACCCCTTGAAATATCAGACCCCCTTCCCGCTTGGATCGAATAGCAGTAGCTTTACTTCAAAAGTTATTTCTTCCTTGAAGTTACTTTTCTGCCTTTTACGGATTCTCATTATTACGTTAGCGGAAACGTCAAGAGCACTCGCCAGACAGCGCGCTACATAGTTCAGATTCCGTATTGCTGAGCTCATTAGATACGCATTTTCTAATTTTAGCCTGACTTTCACTTGTATATTTAATTATGTCAATAATGACCATGAATAAATCAAAGAAGTACATGTACAGTAGGTATACAATCTTTAAAACTTATTTCTATTAATTCTAATTACTAAATATCCTGGTGGCTAAGCGCTGGGGCGTCGGCTTTCCAATTTTCAAATCTCTGGATTGGGTTGAGTTCGCTTAGGTTAATATTTGTTCCAGGAATGAGTAAGGAGAATAATTATATGGAATTGTCTCAGAAATGCGTAACGAAGGTATTAGTCGTATGAAAGAGCGCAAAATGACCTATGTTTTAACCACAAAAATCTAAGGAACCAATCATCTAAACAACCCAGTTTCAAATCAAGATAAGTTCAAATATCATAATAAAAGCCAAAATTAAATAAAAATCCAACATTGAACTACATCATAATGCAGATCAACATTTGGAAAAATTATCTAATTAGGCGGTTTATCAGGAAATATAGCTGTTTTAATACATTCACTTAGATTGAATTGTTCCATTGAATTAATACTTTATTCGGAATGGACTATTTTTTTCAGTTGTCGAAGGAGAATACTACAGATGCAATTTGTGTATTTTACAAATTATCATTTTATCATTATGACTTCTATTCGGAAGACATAGGCCAAATATACGCACGGGTTTTACCAATTGTTATATTGACCTATGACTTTATTAAATGAGTTATAGAATTCATGAACATAGTTCCACGAGCAGCCAAAAATTTCTATAGCGGTCCGTATGACAGTAGACTTGACAGAAAGTCTTTTGTTTCTTTATTTCGCTTTAAAAGTGCTTGTCTGAAATGCACTGAAAAATTTTTCTATTGTAATGGCAATCTTATTAATTCTTGAAGGAGCGAACATAGAAATTAAAATCTTCTGCTTCTAATTCAGTTTTAACCTTTAGGGTATTATGCTTGAAAGAAGAAACAATACCATTCTTTTTTCTCGTCTTTCTTTCCAATTAATGGCAAGTTTCAAGTTAGTGTTCTCATTTCGAGTCATTTTCATTGTCGTTCCCAGGGGGTTAAAAAAAGTGGTGGGAGGGGGAAACCCCAGGCGAGCGGAGTGTCAAATTTTTTTCTCGATTTTTCCAGCCGAAAGCCCAAAAGTCTAAAGCGTTCGTTACCATTTGCGAGTTTTTGATCCAGTGTCGATGATTGCCACAAGGTTGCGTCTCTGCTTCTACCCACAATCCCATTTGAGTCGAAAACGCATAACTGCGCGCTAGCTTTTCTTATTAAAACTCTGGTGCATTTGTTCAAAAAAAAATAGGGGGAGGAGGGATAAAAAAAAAGAGGCCCCTCCCCTTCCATGCCTTCAAGGAAAGTTAATGAAGGGAAAAAATACCAATTAAACAAATGAAAAGTTCTTGGAATTCTTTTCCGAAAGCGAGGAGATGGGGGCCGCAATTTTTCTGCCGCATTCGTTTCGGGGGATCCTTTGTCTCTGTCTGCATTCCTCGTGTCTCTGGCTCCTCATTCGCTTTTTCGCTCCCTCTTAAGATTATACCTCATGAAGCACTAGTTTCTTTCTCTCTTTTCGTTCTCTTTAATTTTTACGGGTTTCCTTCTCCCTCCTCTTTCTGACTCCTCCTGAGCACGATTTTTCATTCTTTCTTGCTCTCTAGAAATATTTTCTCTTTCGTGGTGGGATGCTTCCAACCGCGTGCCATTGTAATTCATGCGCGCTCCGAAAGTGATTCAAATGAGATCAAAGAGCACTTTTGTTGAAAGTACGAGGGGTCTCGGAGAAGATAGTTCTCAATCCTAGACAGCCGTTTTAAATTTTGATTTGACTCCTTATAGCATTTCAAATCGACATTCGCAATGACACGGATGTTGACGAACAATCTGGTTTGAATGAGAGGCCGAAGAACGGAAAGGTTCTTTTCTCAAATTAATCGGTGATTTTATCCGGGGATGGTTTTCAAATAGTAGGCTATATTGGATCTCTTTTGATTGCTCTCCTTAAAAACTTCTTTTACCGTATAATTCGAGAATGTATTTTTTTTTCTTCTCCTCTTAACTTTTTTTTTTTAACTTTTAAGGGAGGTAGAGGGACTAATGTGGCGGAAATAGTTTGCATAATTCACTCTAAGGCGAAGGAACTAAAAGTAATGGGGAAAAGAACTCTGGTAAGACGTTCGCTTAACAGGAAGCTTAAGGACCGGGAGGTAGAATTAAGGGTGCAAGAACGAAAAGAGGAGAAAAGAGAGCCATCCGTTATTTATCCGATGACTGTACATCACAAAAGAAAGAGAACAAAGTTTTATCTACTCGCTAAAAGTTTTATCACGGAAAGAATAAAGAGATTTTCGTTTACTTTTCTTGAAAGATGTTTTTTTAAAAAAAAATCAAAAAAAGAGAACGAGCATCATTGCGCAAAGTGAAGCTTTTTCCTGCAAATGCATTCGCCGAGGTAAATGCTTTGGTGATGTTAGACTAAGGAGGAAGATGGAGGTGGGAAAAGAAGTTTGTAATAGCCTTAAGTCTGAATAGTACGTGGACTCCCGTGGTGAACAAGAAATTCATCACCCTCATATATAAAATCCTTTTATCTGTCCGCTACGCTTTAATGAGACTTAAGCCTTGATTTTAAATAAATTTTCAAACGGGATTTATTATTTCTCATTTATAACAAAGGAAGAAAAAAAATCTACACGGTGGCGAAAATCATTTTAATTAAAAACATCCACCTCTAATACAGTGTTAATCCGTCTGGTTTTAATTATCTTAAAAAGTGATTAACGGGACTTAAGGAAAGCTTATCTCTTCGCTAGAAAATGTTAAGTTTATATGAAAAACGAACTTCAATATTTCTTTTATTTTCATCTTCATTTATACTTAAATCAACTTAAGAACTGTGGGGGGAAATTTAAAGGCTATTAGCAATGGGAGTTTCATATCGCTTTTAAGTGATTTCTAATTAAAAATTATTGATTAGAAGGTGGACAGGGCTTAGCATGAAAACTTTGTTAATTTTTATAAACATCCTGTGTGTCGTTTAATTAAAAATTTTTATTTAATGAGGATGGTAGTAATAACATTTGTGTATGCACCATTACAAATTACAGTTCAAAAAAGTCATGTTAATCAATTTAAGTAAAAATGTAAATTAAAAAATTCAATATATAAAGCCGATGTTTTAAATAATAGCCTGCTTTAAACATTTTACACATATAATAAGCAACATTCATTAAACGTATTTTTAATAAACTCAAAACAAAATTATATGAGTTTTATTAAATACTAGTTGATATCCCCGGCGTTGCTCGATCTCTTTGTTTGATGAAATTTTGCAATATCTGAATGTAAATATATTCACATTAAGTAAAAAATTAACAAATGAAAAAGGCTTAGAATTAATACAGTAAAAATTCATATGAAAAAACGAAAATGATTCTTTTAAAATGTTCCTAATGGACGGCTTTTCTCCAACAATTCTTTTATAAGTATGGATAAACATTATAGGGTAGATGCACCAGTAATTGACAGTTTAAGACATTACTGTGAAACGAAATTGTGTACGTAAATCAAATTGCATTTTGAAACTTTTCTAGTTATACCATTAAATTGTAAATATAATGCAGAATGTGCCAATCTCTAAACAATTATTATATCTTTAAAAGCTATTAAGTTATTAAATTTTTTCCTAACTAATGCATGAATCACCAGTAGTTGACAATTAATGCACCAGAAGTTGACAGGGAGTTTCACCAGTAATTGACAATATTTTAATTACGCATTTTTATTATATATTTTTACAAAAAACTTTGACAACATTCAAAAGTAGCTGATGAAATGAAGTATTTTAAGAATGTGTAAAGTATTTAACATTAACTTAAAATTGTGCTTTTTAAAACTTAAGTTGTTCATATAGATCATTTATCTTTTTTCCTTTGAAATAATGAATAAAATCGGTCCACTCCCATGTAGAGTGCAAGGACCATAGAAAATGAAGGTGTTTTCCAGTAGTGCAATGTCATCAGATCTTGGCCAACAAATTGTTCGTAGAAAAACTTGATTTTTAACGATTGCAAATTCATCCTAGCTACTTCTTATCATAGTAAAGAGAATAGTAGTTTTCTTCTTGGAAGATAACTTGTCTTAGGCTATCTGTTGATTCGGCGAATAGGGCCTAGAAGATTTATGTCAAAGTGGGTGATCTAATCTATCTTTGTCCCCATTCTCAGCTATGGTCATGAGGCTTGGGTAATGACCGAAAGAGTGCGATCGGGGGTAGAAGCGGCCGAAATGAGATTTCTGAGAGGTGTGGCAGGTATTACCCTACTAGATAGAGTGCACAGCAGCACGATAAGGGAGTCTTTAGGTGTTGAGCCGCTACTTCTCCGCATTGAGAGATCTCAGTTGCGCTGGTATGGCCACGTGATACGGATGCCGCAAACTGGTCTTCCTAGGCAGGTGTTATTTTCCAAGCCAGTGGGTAAGAGACCAAGGGGCAGGCTAGACTACTTGGAGAATCTGGGTTCGAGTCGCTTGGGTATTACCAGGGAGGACATGCTCCTGATGGCGGAAGATCGCGATCGCTGGAGATCCTCCATAGGGCTGCTGCCCCCACGACCCTAACGGATAAGCGGGTTTGAAAAGTAAGTAAGTAAGTGGGTGATCTAGAAATTGACAGTCAAGTTCCTATAATTGACACAGCTAGGTCAAGTATTGGAAATTAAGAATTTATACTCAAAACCATCCTGTTTCCTTTATTATTACCCTACATTCTATATCACTTTAATGTATTTTTGTTCGTTTCTTTTTTAAACGCAGAAATTATAAATAATTGACAGGCAATGACAATTGCTAGTGACACTACATATCTGGGTTCTGGTAGTTGACGGTGGATTAAAGCATTTCACACATTGGTCATCTGAAATTCTGTTACTACTAGAAGTATTGTCCCCTGATTACACAAAAAGGTTCACGTAAAATTAATAACACATACTGCATAACATTTATGAAATAAATTCAAGTAATCAAACCCTCGCGTAGTGGTTCATCACAAGGTTTTTTCGACTCGATAAGGCCTTGAACAATCAAAATGTGATTGCAGCCATAATAGGGTGCAAAGTCCCTAGTTTTTTTGCCGTTCTGGGAAGCCTACTACATTGTTTAATACGAGGTGGCAACACCAGTTCCTTTTCTTGCCGTGTTACTTTATTAAAAGCCTTTAAATCGTGAATTGTCAATTACTGGTACATCTACCCTACGTCTCCTAACGGAAGTCACTATATTACAAAATCCATGTGGAACATAAATTTCTCCAATTGATGGCCAGTAAGCAAAAGCTTGTCCAATTTGAAGAACTTTAAAGCAAAATCTTGAAGTTGCATCCCTTAAATATTTGTTTTTTAACATAACCTAACCTAACCTATCACAGGGCCCTGAAGTACGCTTTTCATCTTTCTCTGACTTATATAAAATTACTCATCTATATATGTGTGTGTGCGCTTTGTTTGTCTCTCCGTCCTGGCCTTCTTTTCACTTTTCCAGATGTTCCACTCGCTTGCATATCTCCGCGTCTGCCTCTCTTCAGACACAAAAGAGCCGGTGAATTTCCCGCCGCTGGCATTAAGACGGAAGCGATAAACGTTCAGGTGACACGATTGCTGGCTGTCTTGCATTTCATGTCTGTCCTTCCTTCCACTCGTTCTTCCTCCTACTTTTTTCCCCTCGATCCCTCATCTTCCTTTTTTAATGCAGCCCTACTTTATTCTTTTCTGTGAGTGCGTCTGTGTATGTGTGCCGCACCATTGGAGTGATGCCAGTAGAGGCGCGGATGGTGACAGCGTCCTACAAGACGGGCCCCTCGTCCTGACATCGTATTAGCACACGTTCCCAACCTGACATAAATTGCAGCACGTGAACAGAGAAGAGAGGCAGCCGGGTTTCATCCCAAAGGTTATTTTCGTCTTCTCTTTTTCCCAATCTTATCTCGATAAACAATAGTCGGCTACATTCGGACTTCGTGTCAGGTTTAAACATCGTCGTTAATTAAAACTTACAATTAATTCAGTGCGAAGAGCGCAAAGCTGCCACCTGCAATCAGATGGCTTCAAATTGATGTCTTTCTCAAGTGATTCATCAGAGGAAGGTGAGTTTATGTAGGGAAAAAAAATAGAGAGAAAAGACAGGCCTGACTTTTCTAATCAGATAAAAGATAATGGGAAGCAAAACGTTTAATTAAGAGGAAATGGCTTAGAGGGAACACTGAAATTTCATGGTGAAAATGAAACTCCATAGGTGGAAATGAAGATCTTTTTTGACGTTAAAATTGTTCGTCTTCACCGAGCGCTCTTCCTTGAGCAACGTATCAGTGATGTTTTTATGATTTTTGAACGGAAATTAATTTCAAGCGACATGATGGAATTTCGCGAGCCTTATTAGCAGAGGTTCTTCGCACGAAAGCACGTCCACATTTTAACGTAAACCGCAAAGGTATTTATGTAAATCCTCTTATTGGGTCTTTGACTTTCCAATCTGTCGTTTCTCATATCCATCGATCGATGGCTGTTCAACACTCTTAATATGCCATTTGTCGTGATTCCTTTATCCGCTGTGCTATCGAAATGTGTCCGGAGCTTTATATACGTCGTTTCTCGTAACATTCGCTTCGTCATGGTACAAATAAAGAGATTACGTGGTAGAAGTAACTTCGTTTATCATTAACGCATTGGTGTCTCTATTTTCTAATTGAAATAAATCGCAACATTTGCCAAGATATACAGAGAATTTAAAAAAAAAAAAAAGATTACGCTATTGGCCACTTTGAGGCTTATTCAAGTTACCAAAAAATTGACATTTATATAATAATTATATATTTTGCGTCAACGTGATGTTGAAAAATAGCAAAATTAGTTATTGGTATTTTAGATACATGTTAAACCCCGTTTTTTAAAAAAACTAAGGGAATCTTTTTGTACTTTTTTAAAATTAAAACAATACTGTCAACACAGAATGCAGTTTGAAAGGATAAAAATTTTAAAAATTCTTTTTGTAAAGCTTAAGTGGCTCTTCACCTAAAAATTCTTCCAGCGTTTCTTGAGCACGCGTTTTCCGACTCTCCAATTATCTAAAAAGTCCAATTGTCGAAACAAACTTTTACAGTTGTGTGCAACAATGTTTTATCTTCACTGTTTCCGCCCTCTGAGACAATCAAATTGGCAAAACAACGAGGCCAACGAGAAATACAAGATTCTGAATCGGAAAAGTCACCTGACTATATCCGTGATCACCGAGAGAGAGAAGACCTCCGCATTGAAACTTAGTACATTGTTAATCATCATAGATAGTGCAGTGTTATTCGTATTTCTACCAATTATAAGCCTGAATTTGCACTGTCTATGATGCGGAGGCCTTCTCTCTCGGTGGTCATGCCCCGGCACTGAGAAGAAACATTACCTTACGGCAGAATAAGAATCTAACCTTCATTGCTGCCAGCAAACCAAGTAAACACATTGTTAAAATCTAAATGGAGACAATAAAGATTACCTTGTTGCTCTGCCTATTATAGTCCGGTAACTTTTCAGTACCGTGGATTATCTGAAAAATTATATAATAATATTGTAAGAAGAGCCTTTTCAATAGATAAATAAGCAATTAATTCCTTCAAAGAGGGTATAGGAAAGTAGCGGAAACCCTGAATTCATCTATTTTTTACTCCTTTTATCTGCACTTTTCAGTCCCCATTGTCTTTTAATCCAAACGTTGATTTTCTCGAGCTTAGTATTTAGAAAATGCTTTTTGAAAACGTTAATAGTTCTCTAGACCACGAGATCATCTAACGTTCTCTAGACCACGAGACCCTCACAACTCCGACCTCTCTGGGAGAATTTGGCCCAAACTTCATAGCCGTGTGAAATTTGCCTAGTGGAATCTGCGTACCAAATTTTACTCCTTTACATACTTATAAACTGTATAGAGAGACGGAACCCTCTACTCCCACCCCTGTAACACTGAACCCAGTGGGCCAATCGAAACCAAACTAAATAGTGAAATAACATATTCACTTAGTAAGCTGCATTCCGAATTTCAACTTTCTGCGCCAAAAATGTCCAATTATTAAATCGATAGACTGACATGGTAAAAACAATGAGTAGCTCCATTCTTCTGCTAATTAAGTTCTATTATAATAATTTCTGGCATTGGGTTTATTCCCCATTCACTACATAATTGTCTGAAAACATTGAAAATAAATCCACTTATACGAGGATTCGGAACTTCATAGAATATCACAATCTTAAATACATGCCGTTTTATAAGGAAAATTCCTACACCCAAACTTCAACTGAACTTCTGGTTCAATTCACTAGAGCCTCTTGGGCTTGATTTTCGGTAATTGCCTTGTCTGGTCTTTCTAAATCAACAACAGATAATAGTTAATAAATAAAAATGAAAAAATAAAATAATAATTAACAAATAACAAAATGATAATAACAATAAGTAAAATCAAATAAAAATCAACAACACCAATAATAATAATATATTTAATTGTAATATTGTGTTCTGTATTTGTCTTTTATTCATAAGAATTTTGGCCTTACACCTTTGTTTGCATATCTATGGAAATAATCAAAGAATACTACTACTGTATATGAAAGTAAATGGACAGAAAGCTTTTAAAGGATTTATTTAAACACCAGACCTCTACTTAAAAGAAGTGACATAAAAGTGAAATGTAAAATTAGAAATTAAAAAAAAAGTCGAAAATTTAATTTTTTTTTGTCTCTTAACTATAAAGTGTACTGGCAAAGGTTTCTTTTTTGACAGGAATTTAAATTTTAAAATATTCTAAGGGCTTAGCCTACTTTCTAGGACTGTAACTTGTTAATTGCGACTCATGCTGATATCGATTTTGTCTTGTTCAATACTGGTCTGTTTGATAAATAGAATGCATTCTCTATGATCACTCCGTAATTTGTTCCAAGAATTCCTTAAACCATTAATTAGAAAAAAAGATAATAAATAGGTGGTTAGGAATTTCATTTGTGCCATTTTTTTATTCCTACGTCTCCGCGAGGAAACAACAAAAGCTCATCATAGAAACCAGCAGAATTCCCCACCTCCTACGTCCTCCTTTTAGTTTTTTCTCCCCGGTGGTGATAAAGGCTCACGGTCGGATCGATGTAAAAAAAAGCCTCTCCTGTATTGTCGTTTGCATTTGTCAATCGTTGATGAGAACTGTCGACGACCGTTTCGCACTCCACGAATGATGGTGATTGGCTCTTCTCGCGTGAAATGCCCTCTCGTGGAAAGGAAAGAAGCACACATCACACACACACTTACACACATACAGCCTCCTTTTACCCCACCCTTGTCCCCTCTTTCTCAACCTCAATCCCTGTCTATTTCGTTGTTTTCCCTTTCTCTTCCCATTTACTCTGGCGGAGAGCGTGACTGTTGTATAAATGACGCCTCAAAGTATAGCACGTACCTAAAAGGAGGAGAGAAAAAATGTAAAGGAGACCAAGAAACAATAAAAACGACAATGTGAGATTGCCATGAAATCCTCGTTTCTAGCATTACTAATTGTAACTCCTTTAGAGAAATAAATAAATAATAAAAGGTGGCCAACACGTAATTACCTTAAAGACGCTGAAATTTAAAGGTTAAAGCTAGTCTGCTTGAGGTTTTTGTTTTTGGCGCTATTAATTATTTCCCTTAACTAGCAAAATTAGTCTTCCGTATTTGAAAACATGAAAGAAAAGTTTAAAATTATCAATAAACGTATATTTTACCATGTTCTTAGTCTTATTTAATTCCTTCTCACTCCCTATATTTTTATATAGGGTATACAAATTAAAACAGCATAGTTGTTTTTAGTTTAATATTCAGTTCGGCTCGCCGCGCAAAATAGCGGCCACAGAAGGGGCGGAGCTAAGGAGGCTTGAAGCCGTCAACTTTTTACACCTTCTGCCACTATAGTCTAAGGATAGAAGAACACTACTCTAACAGGAAAAAGTCCAGTAAAGCTTAATTTTATTGTGAAATTTTGTATCAGATGTCTTCTGTGTTAATGCGGCACTCAATTTTGATCGCCCGGTTTTATGCATTTCGGTTTTTTTCCAGAAGTACAATCGTCGGTTTAAAGTACGGCCACACAGAGTGCTACGCGACGGACGCGATGGATGCGATGGACGGGACGGACGCGATGGGCAAAATAGGGTGGCCACACAGAGAGCTACGCGACGGATGCTATTTTCGCTCCGATTTGTATACAACTCTGTTTATTTCATTGCTTATTTGAAGATTTACGTAAAGAAACAATGTTTATTACAATTATAATTATGCCAAATGTTTTTTTTTCTTTCATAGTATTTCGGAACGATATGGACTGAGGCTTTACAATGCCAAATATTAAGATAAAGGAATAACTTGCTTTGATTTTTGTACCTGAAGTATATTTTGAAAAATACAGGAATAAACGATGAAACTAGATAGTTTGCTATCTATGTAAAGCCATTATTTTTTTATTCTTTTGTATTTATTTGCTCAGAAACGCCATAATCGTAGCATAGTCACGTGATTGAAATCACCGAAAGCAAAAAAATTAAGATGCGTCCATACAAATCGCGACGGACGCAATGAACGGGACGGCCGCTACGCGTCCAAAACATTTGCGCCTCTATTCATATTGTAAGTGGCCACACACAGCTGCGACGCTACGGACGCGACGTTTTGGACGTTTGGACGCGTCGAGGAGGGTTTTCTTTGCGCAAATATTTTCTGGACGTCCAAAACGTCCGTCGTGGACGGGCATTCGTAGTAGAAAAGCAATGGTGATATGCTCATCGCCTGCAGCTTCGGTGATTTCAATCGTGTGAATATTCTACGATTATGGCGTTTCTAGAGCAAATGCATAATTCATTAAAAGAAGTATAAACAAAAGAATAAAAAATAGTGGCTTCATATAGACAGCAAACAAACGAGATTGGAAAATATACTTTGAAAAAGACAGGAACAAAAATCAAAACAATTAATATATGGTATTATAAAGACTCTGTCCATATCGTTCCGAAATAACTATGAATAAAAAACATATTGCATACTTATACCGTAGTTATATCGTAATTAATTATATTAATTCATTATAATTGTAATAAACATTATTTCTTGTAAACTTAAATTTATCCTCTCTTTACGTAAATCTTCAAATAAGCAATGAAACACAAGGAGTTTAAACAAATCGGAGCGAACATAGCATCCGTCGCATTGGCTCGGTATGGCTGCAGGCGATAAACCATCACCATTGCTGGTCTACTGCGCATGCCCATCCACGTCGGACGTTTTGGATGTCCAGAAAATATTTGCGCAAATAAAACGTCCAGAACGTCGCGTCCGTAGCTCTGTGTGGCCATTTACATAGAGAATAGAGGCGCATTTTTTTGGACGCGTACCGTCCGTCGCGCTCTGTGTGGCCGTAGCTTTATGTAGTTCTTTATATTGACCAAAAATTAAATAATTACAGTGCAGAGAAATTCAAATTAAGATCTTTTTTTAGAATTAGTTTTTTAAATGCTCTTTCACTAGATAGAATACAGAATAATTTCAAATTGATTGGAACAAGAAGAAAACTTCCCGACCAAGACTTTTTTGTCGGCATATCTTCGAATTTTATTCAATAAATGGAAAGGCCCACCGTATGCAAATTGCTCACTAGGATGCTATTATATAAAATGGCTGGAACATATACTGTAGAGGAAAAAATAGAATGTGATGGAATTTGCATAAACGACATCCATAATCATTGTCCAGTGATATTTGCGTGTCCACAAAATACTTCAGTGAAACACTTTCCTGGACATTGGAAAGGCTAATGATGTGCCATTCCAGGATCACAGATCTTGCAACCTGTGACTCCTTTTTATGATAGAATTAGCCTTTGTGCACCGTATGACGCAAGATTTGGTAGAATTTAAATAGTGCATACGAAATTCAGAATCCTTAAATGAGCCGGACATGCCGAGACTGTATGGGAAGAGCTAGATTATCGCCTTCTCTTAAAGTTAAGAAATACTTAATTTTATGTTGTAGTTTAACGTATGTCGATGGGTTATATCATTACAGAGTCAATAATGACAGAATGAAAAGCACAGTAATGTATTGAGTGATAGTACCTGGAAGGATGATAGCCATTTAGGAAACATGCACTTTTAGGCAGGGAGATACAGCCTTTATGAATAGGAAATTCAAATTAAATCATTTTTTACGATAAGAGATATGTTAAAGGAAAAATTGATTACAAGATTTGTAAGCCTATTATTTATAAAAAAGTCTCCTTGAGAAAGTTACTCGTAAAGTGGCGTGATAAAGCCTTAAGCAATTGCAGCAACAGCCCTCAATCTCATATCTTTTTTTTGTTTTTTCCTTTTATTTGGAATTTGAAGAGTTTTAAAGATTTTAATTCTAGAAAAATCTCTGAAATGCCGAATTTTTGTTAACTTTGACGAATTAAACCACAAATATCATTTCTGTCCGTCAAGTATTTTGGCAGTTATTTTTTTAGTTATATAACTGCCGATCAATAACTGCGTGTCACCAACGGATCTTCACTTTATTCCGCTCATACTTCTACTAAGAAATCACCGCTACTTTTCCCGCACTTACTTTAGATTAATATCGATTTTTAGAAAAAAGAACTTAAAAAAAAAAAGGTAGAGAACCAAAATTTCAATTCCCAAATGGAGACGCTAAAAACATCTTTTTATAAAAAAAAACATTATCGGATTTCATTTCGTTAAAACTGCATCCACCAAAGAAGGGTTAAAAATTTGGGCTTCCTCCTCCTCTCCCGCCGCCATTATTTTCTTCAAGGCAGAAGTACTTGGACTTGGCCCTCGTTGTTGTTAATGTTTCAGAGCTTGATTCCAATTATTGGTTGGCGTTGCTCCCTCTCTCTCATTTTCTCTTTCTGTCTCTCTCTCTCCCATGTCTGTACTACAGAGAGAGAGAGAGAGAGAGAGAGAGACCGAACAGCAGCAGCAGCAGCAGCCCAACTCCCGAGTGGAATTAACCGTAACTGGCGGCCACCCCGGGTCACTGTTTGTTCGTGGATTTGATGAAAGCAGTTCATGCTCTCTAGTCCAGTGGTTAAACTTTCCTTCGGCAACTCCAGAGCAATTGAACTTTTAATTGAATAATTACACTTGGACAAACACAGACTGCGAATTAAGAATTCAATTACACAGATTTGTTCAAAGCCTCACACCCCGCCTTCGCTCCTTACTCTCTCTCTTCTTCTTCAGGTTTAACATCATCAGGGAAGTTCTTCTTTTTTAATTTTTATTTGATTTAATCGTGGGCGGTTTATTTCATATTTTTAAAGATGAAACTTAAAGCGTTGAATATATTTTTAACATAAGACATAAATGAGAAATTTATGAATCCGAGCCCTAGATGAGCTCAAATATTTGATTTTAAAATATTAAAATTTGAAATGAGATATTAGAGTGAAATGAATTAACAAATGGAGTTCTCCAAAGAAAATAAAAAAATTAATTATTCAGAAGACTTTAATGAAAATTTTCTTTGCTTAGGAAATATTGTTAAGATATTTTAATTCTTTCCAAAATGTGTAAATAATATTTCAAATTATAGCACCTTTCTTAAATTTTCATAGTTTTTATTATAGTCTTTCAGATTTAGATTTCCATTCTTAGTGTGAAAAGCATGTGATAAAAGAACATGTAGTCGAATGCTGTGGATTTCTATAAAGAACAAATAAACATTTTGTATAGACTATACAGTGTGAATACAAAAGTCTGAACCCCCCTTTTATTTTTTGAACCGAAGCAGATATGTCAATTTTGATGAATCCAATGAATAGGAAGTTGTGGAT
>JAHWFO010012390.1:2943120-3012479 GCA_023313115.1 Rhysida immarginata | reverse complement strand
TACTTTATGTATAATTTAATTTATTAAATGATGTTTTTCCTAATAAGATCTTGTTAATAAAAAACTATTGATATTTCAAACCATATTCTTTGTTATTAATTAACTGAGAAAATAAAATTGATTTATTCTCTTGCTTCCAAGACAAAAACAACTTCTTTCATGTAGTTCCTTCAGGGAAAAACAATCCAAAACATGAGTTATTTGATTCTCGTGGCTAAGGGAATAAAATAGATTGCCTTTAACATAAATAGTAATTCAAAATTTTTTTTCTTCTAGAAGATCGAATCATTGAAAATAACATTACAGAATAGCAATATCGAATTAAAAATAAGTCTGGGAAAGGAAAACATCTCGGATTGCACCGTTTGATTATTTTGGAAAAAATAAGAAGAACAAATCACTTCATCGTTGTTTAGATTTAAAGTGACATGTTTTTAAATTGTTAGACATTTCAAATCTGAGAGAGTATTGAAATGCATCACCTTTAGAAACTTCTAAGGGTAATTTTTAAAAAAAAGAAATTTAAAGTATTTCTATTTATTTCGAAGTTTTTAAAAATTAGAATCTATTGTGAAAGAACTTCTTTCCTTTCCGTCAAGTGTTCAAAGGATTCTCTTAAATATTTTGAGCCATGGGCATTTTCAAAGTTTTCTATGCGCATTTTTAGAAACGAGAGTTCTCAGATTACACTAAAGACTTTATTATTCCTTACCTCTTTCTTAGATTTTTTTTATTCTCAATCTCATTTTTATAAAGGATCTGGGCTGCTTTATTTCGTTTTCTATTTTCAAAAGGGAAAAAGAAAAATCGTTCAGTTTAACATTAAAAAAAGAAAAAAAAGAGAAACCTTTTTATCACGGGATTTAATTTTATTGAAAAGAATCGGGATTTCCAAGAATCTTTATTTTTTCTGTTTTAAATAAACCGATTTAAAAGATTTCAGTGCTTGGTTTGCGTTGCCTATTTACAAGCAGCGTTATCGTATCATCTTATGAAGCGGAACTTAAAGATGGTAAGCCCGAAACGCTTTTGAATGAAATAAAAGTCGATTGGCAAACACAAGAAACAGTGACTGCATAGTGAAGATAATGCTTCCTTTTACTTTTTTCTACGGATTCAGGGAACTATGCATTTTAGGTCTTATTAGGCACTTATCTCGTATTTGCAAATATACTATGCAGTTTGTGGTCAAAGCTAAATTTCAGTTGTCAGTTTTAAGGAATCTAGATTGAGGAAAGCTTTTTAATATGGGGAAATTCAGCGTTTTTAAAAAGGGGGAAAAAGGCCTGCTCATTCCAAATCCTTCTATTGAAATTTGTTTCTTAAATTTTCTTCAGTTTGTTCATTTTGGTATTTCAGAGGTAAATTTTTTTTAATACCCTTTGGAATCCTTTTACAGGCAGCGCTTATCAGCCGATACATACGAAGTACAAGAAACGACGCTAATAATTTGACACATAACAAATGGTAGAAAGTTTAAAAAGTGACGGAATAAAGCAATCCGTCTTAATTTTTGTTTTATAGTAAATTTTTTTCGTTTAATTTGATTTGTTCGTTTATTGTAATGGTTTTAGCTATCTAATGTACTTACTAACCTTATTCAGTTTTTTCTTTTTGTTAATGTTGTGCCCACTTAGCAAACCCTATAAATAAGCAAATAAATAAATATATTTGATTCTTTTTTAATCGATCGCTGTTCGCTGAAATCCTTGTTTAATCTTTGCTGATTTTTTTTTCACTGAATAGATATGCATTAAAGACAATTAGTTTTATTTTTATGAGTGAAGCCATGCATTCGAGACTTTAAGCTTGAAATTCTTGGAAAAATGTAGTACGTGACAACATTTTTCTTCGTTATGATCATAAGAAGAGAAACGTTATCTATGTGTTCAGTGGATATAAAATGAAACCGGAAGACTTCGTAAAAGAAATTGGAACAATATATGCCTTTTAGGAAGAAATGTGTCTTTATAAATGTTTAATACTTCAATCAGATTCAGTTTCTCGGATACAGTACTCTCCCAAATTCACTGTCTCAGGTACAACACTCTCAAAGTGAGTGTGTAAGGATCATATGGGTAGCAAATCAAGTTTAATAACAGGCCAACGATGAAAAAACATTTTGAATGGATTTGCCTTATTCTTGTGGTTTTTACTGTGTTGAATCAGAATCTGCTTTTAGCTTTTTTTTAAGTCACGTTCCCAAGTTATCCGCATAGAGACGGCAATGTTAAGGTAATTGGTGTGAAAAGAAGCGGCTGCAATGATAAAGTATCCATATTTTGGGGCCACAAGGTAATTTATCAGGCCTCAAACTCTGAATGATTTTAAATGTTTCATTAAAAATGCAAGAAATCTGTGGCTGATAGAAAAAAAAATTGTGATCAGATACAAATACGGATTCAGCACAAGAAGAGTATCAGAATCAGCTCTTAACGCTAAAAAAAGTTTTCAAAAAGTTATTTTTTGTTGGCCTGTATAATTGACCAAGAAAAAAAGTCGACGGATCCTTAAAAATAAAGATAAGAATTATCGTAATTATCCATATCTGATTCTCATTAATAGAATTATACATATGTATTAAGTTATATTGTTTTGTCTGATGTATTATCATTTCTATCTGTTTTAAAACGACTATAATCAAATTTTTGATTAAACGCGTAGCTATTAGCTGTACGAAAGCTGATCCCAAACACGAGAAAGTTGGCTTCTCTGCACAGCACCTTCAAGAATATTATCGATATTGGATTGAAAAGTAAATGGTAATAGCGGAATGGTATATTCTTACAGATCTGCAAGTTTGACATAAAATTCATATCTCTTGCGCACAAGTTAGCTAGTGATCGGCCAAAAAGCCTTGGAGAAAAATAAATCTCCTTTTTGCTTATTTGACTCATTTGAGATGGTTCTCTTCTCTGACAACATAATTTGTCATTCCCTCCATTCTACACTCCCACTGTTCCTCTTCTCCTTCCCTTACAAAACTAATTTTACATAAAATTTGAAAAATATTTGATATTTTCGCAGTGAAATCGACCCAAATTCTCATGATTCGAGAAGATTTGTTGAAATTTTGCGAAAAAAATTTCCGTCTTTACGAATTTATGTAACTTCTCACATGAAAATTTTTTTCGGAAAAATTTTAACAAACTTTTAATTTATCATATGCATGTGAAGTTTCTTTACGTTCGGTTCATTTTTTGGGGGTCTAGCGACTTTTTTATTTATTTATTTTTTGGTCAATGGATATACTTCATTTGTTACATCATGGATCCTTACACACTCTTTTTGAGGAGGTGTATTCCTATTAAATTTCCAGTGCAATATTTAATAAATTATAATTTTAAATGAATTCCGGCTGTAAGCTGTTATTTTTCAATATGAGAAATGGTATGATCATTCTAATTTTCAACTTTTTTCTCCTTTGATAATTGTGCAGCCTTTGATTAATCTTCTTCAAATTAAAAAGATCCCAGTGTTCCGAGTCCGTACATTAGTTTCATAATGAAAGGCGGCTTTGAGTGCAGTCGAGTGGATGTAAAAGAGCGAAACTTTCCTCTTTAAGAAACAAAGAAAGTCACCTTATGAAAATATTAAAGAATTGATACAATCTTCATGAAGGAATTACGTTATAAATTGACTTAATGGTTATAAACCTTGTTTTTTAAAAAGATTTAGTAGATTCCTTAGTTTAAAATATTCTTAAATAAGAGAATATTGTGTAAGAATCAGTTTTTGAGGTCATTGATTTTAAAAATTAGAAGAAAAATCATTGAACACTTATTTATTTAACTCGATGTTAGAAACTAGTCCGAAAGTCTGAAATCTCCGTATAATTTCTGCAAGAAAACTCAAGTGAAAAGGTTTTGAGGAAAATGTTTCTCTTTCCATTACTTCAAGAACTATCCTCTTTAGTTCAAGGTTGAAGCATTTCTTGGAAAGCCAAGTTCACGTCTTAATAGACTCGTACTGCAGTTGTCTTTTAAAAAAAAGTTTTTTAAAGAATTTTTTTTTGCTTAAAAGAAACAACTCTTTCAGCTCTTTTATCCTTTAAAGTTTACCATACAAGCATTGCTTAAGAAAGTTTGCAACGTTAGTATTTACTAGCGAGTGCTGATGCCAATATTCTCTGGAGGAAAAAGGCGGAGCTGCAGTTAAAATTAAAAGTTTTAGCTTTGCTCCCAACCGCCAACTATTGACGTTGGAGGCCAGGAAAGGTTTGTTTTTAACCCTTCTACTCCTTTCCTTTCTCCTCTTTACCCCTATTTTTCCTTTATTCTCCCTTTCAGTGGTCAGCAAACTCGGTTTATGGGGAAAGGGTGAAACCCTGGAGAATATAGCCGAATGCCTAAGACACAATAATAGAGAAGAAGAAAAGCTACCAAATGCTGAAGACAAGAATTGAAGTCAAAAGTAAACAAGCTGGAATGTTGTTTCTGTTTTTTCGGCACTCGGATGATATTTATTCGAAAGTACAGTAATTTTAAAAGAAAATACTAAGTCAAGTTTCTTTTAAAGCCTGCTGATAAGTGTAAAAAAAAAAGAATAATTTTTCATGAACTATACGTTATCTTTAGTAGGCACCAGGTTAGGCTATATATTGTAATAGAGAATTAGTTCTACTCTGATAATAATTACTTGGTTTTACAGTGCATTTCATTTTGGGAATAATTTAATTTCAAAATAAAAATTTTCTATGTTTACAAATCATGCTATTATCATTTTATTTATAATATCAAAAGTACAGGTCTGTACGATTGATTTCATAATCGGTCCTCATGTAAGAAGTCATGTATGCTATTTAAAAGCACGCTGGGCTTCGGAAGACAATTGTTTGAGTGGGACTGGAAGTTGTCATGCTCGACGAAATTGAGTGCTTTAACAAAGAATGATAGCAGGATTCCACAAAGCAAGCATTTTCTGCAAGATATCAGCACTATGGGGGATTCCTAAATTATATCCAAATATAAAGGGAAAGCTTCTATCCTTTCAAATATAGCCCGGTCAATGATCAGAAATGTCAGAACAGACACGAGCATTTTGTGAAGAAACGTGAACGCATTTTGTGGTCGTGGAACTCAAAAGAACCTTTCAAGACATGGTTACCGTGGTCGTACAACACCAACACCAATCTCTTTTCTTGCCTTGTTACTTTATTTAAAGCCTTTAATGTTCACGAGATATTAATTTCTCAACAAACGCTGAAAATCTGTTGAGGATAGTCTTGAACTGTAGAACTGTAGAAAAATTATTTTAGACAGATGACCCGAATTTTGCTCTTACCATTCTGATAGCTGTTGCTGTGTGCGAGAAATGGCTGGGGAATAGATCCTTTCAGATTGTATCATGTTTGGCGGACAGAGTGTCATGATTTGAAGGTTGCTTTTCATGTTTGGTAAGATTTATTAGTCGCTAGCGACAAATGTATAGCTGATCTAAATGTACTACGCGCTTATGTCAATGCTTCAGATAAAGACCATAACAGTATCATTAACCCCCCGTATCATACCGCTAGAATGGTAATAGACTGATTAGAGGAAATGGGCAAAAAAAAGATAGCTGCGTTAAATGCCGAATGAAGAACCAGTCACCTGATAAAATTTTTTTAGCATGAATGCCGGAAGATTGATCTTTATCATAATAGTATAAATGATACACAATTTTGTGTTAAAGCTCCTTTTTATTCGTGAAAGTATAACTTCATGGTAAAGTAATTTATAACTTGTATACTTCATAATTTTCTTTTATACTTGACATCATCATCAGGTACCATTTTACAAGGTTTTCAACGTTTAAATTCTGATATCTGAAGTATACTAATTGGATAGTTAGATTGAAGATCCTACAATTTACAAATTCTTTTGATTACTTAATTTTCTTCGCTATTTCAAAGTGCTGTTTCAAAAAAAGGGATAATATTTCCTTTATAATATCGTGCATAGTAGAAAATAAAAATGATTTCGAGCTAATTAAAGAGTGAGAGTGAGAACCTGTATGGATTTTTGAAGAGTTTCTATATATTCGATTTTATATAAAAAATTTAATGTGAAGAGGCATACCTCAAATAGAATTATCTATAAGAGGGGTTTTAAAAGTTTTCCAGACGACGTGGAGATTAAAGCTGTCCTATAAGAGTTTATCGGTGGGAAACCACTCCTATCCGTGGACTGCAGAGAGCCCTTCCTCTCCTATAAGAGCCATCGTGACATGTTTGATTGTTGAAGAAACAGGTTAAAGTGTTGGCGTGAATGATTTATTTAAACTTCTAAAGTGTTAAACACCCATAGCCCATTAAGCGATGAGTCTCAGATCACATTAAATATTCAAAGATAATTCAGAAATTGAAGCGATCATTCGCTGGAAACTGCTTTTATTCACACAAGCTCAGTTTAGATGGCGAAGAAATCGATAAAAGCCAAGGGAAGTACTTTGTTTCAAGTAGCCATTATCGATTTATCCGGAAACCTTTTAAAGTGGGTTGGAGATCTAAACTAAAGTTCATGTTGGGATTCAGCTTATGCACCAACAAAACGAAAGACTCTCTTTATTATAATGAGCTTAAGAAGAATGTTAAGCCTATGTGTTTGTTTTTTTATTATTGATTTAGGCATATAATATTATGGCTCAAGTAATAAAAGTTCGGGTGACTTCAAGCGAACTTTTATTAATATTTGGACTTTTGAAAATAATGTCGGTTCATGAAATAGAATGTCCAAATGTACATATATTATTAAATCTCCTTTTATTTCAGTCTCTTTGCTCCTATAATACAGTGGTTTGGCGTTTTATCATGTGAACTGAACAAAATTTATCGGTACTCATAGGTTAATATCTGTCTGGTAAAATTGGTAATTATGACAACAAAACGGTAATTGACTCATAGGTTAATGTCTGGTAAAGTTGGTAATTATTTATGCAAATTCAGTCTCGGCAACCTTTATCCCAGTTATTCGAAAAAATATTGATATTGACATTAACAAATTTTCTAAGCATACCCTACCATTAGTGAACGATAGAAAAGTATTTACTATGTACAGTCGGCAACAAAAGTACTTAGCCACCTTGCATAGAAACAACCTTGCAAGGTGGCTAGATACTTTTGTAGCCGACTGTACATTCAATTTCTAATCTTCCCAATTTATGTTGAAACAGTACTAACTCTAGAAAGCTGGTGACCCTAACACATAGGCGCAATAAACGCTTTTTCAGGGATCTGTTTTGTCCAATGGAAAATTGCTGATGAAAAAACGGAGCTTTGAAAATGCCAAAATTACTAGGTACAATAACTACAAATCATGAACAACTATAAAAGTTGTTGCTAAGTAACTTGTGAACGATGGCCGCCCGATGAAGAGGAACATATTTCCGCGCATGCATTAGCAACCACGTAAATATTATGCTTCTCGTGATAAAGACCAACTAGGACGGTAGAAGACAGCCTGGTTGTACAGTCGGTTGTGATAAAGATTTTTACCTAGGTCAAAATTGTTCGGCTTCCTTACAGTACTTCAATCCAATGAGATTGTTTTTTCCAGGTGTCCAATCGAACACGAATGATTCCATTAAGTTTTTGCTTAAAATCAGGAGCAGGCAAATTTTACGTCACGTGCTCAACTAAGTTGACCAAAAGAATATTTTGGCTGTTCTGTTGAGAATTTTTGTTTTATTAATAATAAACTAATCTATTTGGTTAGTAATGTAACATAAATGGTGCACAATATCGATATAATTATATGCATAATCAAGAGATAAGTTGATGCAGCGCTCGTTATTATGTGATGCGGAAGTGACTTACAGGTGTACGTGGAAGCTATTTTCTTTTGACTGGTCGAAAGGTTACAAGTCTCATTTTTTGTGTATATAAAGTAATCAACGACAATTATCCAAAACCAACCGAAAATTTTTAATTTATTATATTATATTTTAATAGTAGAGAATATTAAATGATTTGAACAAAAGAGGATTATTGTAAAAATAACAATGATATGAATTAGTGTATATTTTATTAAAAACTAAAATATAGAATAAAGCATGACATGACAATTAACATGAAAAGTTTTTTAAACCCTCAAACAGATCAAATTTTAATGAAAAAATTTTTAATCTGTTTATGGTGTTCTTTACATACACTGTTTAAAACTTAAACGAAATCAAAAATGCGATAATCAACAGGAAAAAAAATGACTATCCATATCGGATTCGAACTCTGCTATTCGAGGCAGTAGGCAGAGACTTTAACGATGCTGCTGTCAGGCGCTATCGCTTATTATTGTCAGGACAGAGCCCGTGACGAATACATCCCACGCGTATACCTGCTACCCTATTTTCATTCAGAAGGGACAGGTCCATTCTAATCTGCCTTGACTCTCAGTACAAGTACCTGATTTTGCAACCGATCAACATCCAGTAAGCTCAGCCCCTAAGGAGCAGATAAAAACCTTTTTGCACCCGACTGTACCTAAATCCGCGGTAACTCAATTAGTAGAAGGGAATAGCCAATTACTAGTGGTCCCAGTTTCGATCCCAGGTCGCGGGATTTTTTCTTTCATTTTCCACTCTTACGTGGGATAAGCTAAATTTATGAAATGGGATTTATTTGAAAAGAAAACAGACCTTAACAAACTGATAGTAGATGTCTTTCCCTAATGTAGTCTCCACCCTTCTCAATGCATTGCACCACCTGTTTGGAATTGCCTGAATTCAAGCAGAATAAAAGGTCCTGTCTTGTCCTCGCAGCTACTGTGCGCACCGCTTTCAGAACCGATTGTAGGCACAGAATCGTGGCTGATGATCATTTCTGACGATATTTCGTCAATTATGATACAGCGATCTCGCCGAATCAGATTGCCCATGGCTTCAATGTTTTCGTGCTTTGCAACTGCCTTTACTCTTTCAGGTCAGTCTGCACCGTGCCATTCTTGAATTTTTCAACCCACTTGTAACCGACCTCGCACATATACCCTTCGCCGCACGCCTCAGTTATCTATCGTGTTATTACTTTTAGTGTATAAAAAAGGGTGACTGACCACAGTTCTTCCTTTGAGTAAGTTTTCAGCCGTTCTACAGTTTTTAAAACTGCCAGTTTCTGATTATTAAGTCGCGAAAGCATAGGTCATGGTCAAAAGCACTTACCAGAGAGAGCGTTACACATCGGTGATGCAATATTCAGACTCCTTATTAATGGTATCATTTTATAGGCAATTTTTAAGTTTTAGTTAACCTCGTATTTGTAAACGTGTCCAATTGTGCATCATTCAGGATGGTTCTCAAGAACGAAACCAAAATCATGTCTTCAGAAGTATTGTGAGAATTTCCAAGAGAAAATATCTTAATTTCGAGAAAAAGATGATAGTTAATTTTTGATTATGGACAAGTTGAATATTTCCTTTTTTTCTTCTTGATTGTATGAGTAACCATATATATATTTGGTTCTTAGTTTTTTTAATTGTCTTAGTTCATCTACTTAATGGAATACCATTTCTTGTTAATAAATTATCTACTGGACAAATTTAAAGAAAAATAATGAAAAATAAACGACCATCCTTGGTGAATTGTAAGGATGTAATCTGTTTCTTACAACGAATAACCAATATCCCGGTATTAATCCGAATAACTATTTTCTGATTATCATTTATTTTGTACTTGCAATCCATCTTGAAAAATTAAATTAATTATTTGATGACACAGTGCTAAAATTCGTAGCGATGACTTCTTTAATTTTAACTCTCAAGCTTTTTGTTATAAAAATTAAATGCTGCCGTATTTTTTATACAACAATTTAATAAAGAAGCGTCTTGACAAGCGTTTTTCTATCTTATTTATTTAAAATAAAATATATTTAATGACAAACATGGACGATTTTTGTTTATCCTAGTCACTTCCTCCGCAAAAGATAAATTGCCATACGTAAATTAATTATGAAGTAAGTGAACTCCAAAAAAAATTTAAAAAATCCCTAGGCAAACTCATTTCTACTTTGTCTAGTTTTTCCATCTTAAATTTATACTACTACTTCGCGTCGCCGTCTTTTTTGTTTCTTTTGCCGAACTTCCAACTCTCTGGTAATTTGTTATGACAGCACGAAGCCACCGGAAAATCCGCGGCACTGAGTTTTCCGCGACACAGCTGATTAGCATGGAACCCAATTTATCACTCTCTTGGCCTTTCTATAGATCACTGTGGAGGAGCCAAATTGCCCCTGACTGCTTAATTTATGGCATTAGTCGTAGGGCACGTTGCGACGAGCCACAGAGCCGAAAGCCAATCTGGGTGATGGTTCTGGGGGCCGAAAGGCTGGCGCTACTACCACTACTCCTAATACACTGCTACTACTGGTGATCTTAAGTTCCTACTCCCACCACTAGTCTTGTTTATTTATAGATATGTGTGTGTCAGTACCCTTAACTGCTGACAACCCTCGCCTTGATTTACCTTCGTCAATCGATAGTTTTAGAAAACCTCTAAGCGCTATATTGCTATTTCTGGGTTCATCATCATTTAGGAGTCATATTAATTTTCCTTCAGATTGATGAAGCCGAAGGAACCTCGTAAAGGGTTATTGCTTAAATTTTCATGATGTCCAAATTTTACGGGAGGTTGTAAAATTAAACGCAGGCAAAAGCTGAGCTAATGAAACGAAACGCAATAAAAGCGTATGTCTTCTTAATATGTTTAAAACAAAACAAGCATTTGTTCAAAATTTTGCGATTTAAGATTATTAAAACAGCGCGGATATGTTTAAGCTAAGAATGTATTAAACACGGAGATTTGGTTAATAAATCCTGTAAGATAAACAAAATGAAATTTTAACGACTGTGCTCTTGTTATCCTCTCCCAAGATGAAAAACAAAAATATTTTCGATCTTACTAATCTGATGGATTCTTGGAAATTCGGAATAATCTTCTAATAAAAATAGTGACTTACCGAGCCATCTCCTCTGTAAATTGAGTGACTTGTTTATCGCTCGCACAAAACCCATTCCACCCTTCAAATGAATAGGCCAGTAAAAACTCTTTTATGTTGAAAATAAACTTTTCTGCTATCGGTTCGTTTCCTTCCTCCTTTTAGTCAACACGGACTTCATTTTCGCTCACTGGTTTTAACTACAGTTCCATTATTGCGAAATCCAGAATTTAATAATGAAAAGTATACCGTGCATTAAGATAATAAAATTTTAAGAAACAATAAAGGATGTTATTGTAGTTACTAAATTAATCATATATACGTCGAAAGTTAAAGATTGAAAACGCCATCTTCAATATTGCATTTCACTTGATGATACTCGGGAATTATTTCAACGAAGTTGGCAGATAATTTCTTGGAAGATGTCAATAGTAAAGTGAAAAGTTTTTAACACTTTGGTAAAGATAACATCCAGATTTTCAACATAAATTAATATTGATTCTCTGATGCATTCTAAGAAGAAAAATAAGTATTTTTATAAGAGTTGTGTTGATAATGAATTTTATGGAAGATAATATGAAGAGGAAACATTTATGAGAGCCAAGTAAGACTAATGCTAATGTAATTTTCCTTGCCCAATTTTAAATGTCAAAACACTATTTTATGGACAGCAACAGCATTCTTTAACCTTTCCGCATTACCTTTAGTTTAATCATTTTCATTTAGGTGGCAGCGAGCTATTCGCATTCAAAATGGAATATGATTAGTATACATCACAAACGAAGACCAATCATTGAGCTTCTTTTGGCGGAAAAATGATGCCTTCACAGTTTATAGAGAGATAGCAGTAAGTAAAATTGCTGTTCGTCATTAGGGAACCAGCTATCATCATCGGAAGAAGATCAAGACTGAGAGCATACAGATCTAACTTCTAAATGCGTAAGGCAAGTATTTCAGAAATGTATTTGTGTGGTCAACAGACTGGAGAACAATGTTGCATGTTCAAAATTGCTACAATGAAATATCTTGTTATATAGGATGATTCAAAATTCCCCGAACTCCAGCTTAAAACATTTTCTCTAAAGCGAAATTAGATTCCTAATATTGTTGCATATGGCTTGCAGAAGACTTTCGCTTATGGCGATGTCAACACTATGGAAGGAAGATGTAATAGTTTGAATCTCATTTAAGGATAAATCTTACCGATTATTTCAACAGAGGATTGGTTTTGTTTTAACATTTGCTTAAATTCAGCATACCAAAAAGTGTACATCATGTGACGCCAGAGGACTTTTTCTCCAATGACCGGGCATTTATTCTTTATACGCAATATTCATAGGAACTATGTACCATATTTAAATAACAAAATTATTGATGTCATCCGTCCAGAGACTTTTGTATTATTCTGTATTTAAATCGCTTGTCTAAAATTGTAACTGCTATTTTAACGTTTCTATAAAAAGTTATGAGCTTAACTTGGAGTGATACCGAACAAAATACTTCCTTGGTGAATTTTTTGATAAACTAACATTCCTAGAGATTTTTTTCGCACAGATATTCTCAAAAAGCGTGCATAAATATTATGTAAATCCCATGTAATTATTTTTCATTTAGAAGGAAACTTCTTCCTGGCGAAAGGAGAATAAAATTGTAAATCTAGCAATTTAGGATACAAGCTAATGTTTTATCTTAATTTCAATTTCGGCTGGGAATTGTTAAATTTCATGCAAAAAACTTAGTGGCAATCTTGCTTCAAAACGTTTTCGTTCTTACCCCCTCCCCTGCCAGCTCGGTGGCCGAGAGGGTTAAGGTACAGGTCTTTCCGCTCTCGACACCAGCGAGTCGCGGGTTCGAATCCCGCCCAGGGCATGGATGTTTGTGTTTGTTTCCATAATCGTTCTTTCATCGTCATTAGGGGATAGTACAATAGACCTGAGGTCGCAGTGCTTGGTTCTAAGACAACCACCCCTTTCAAAGTCATACTCATACTCATACCCCCTCCCCTGTCCTTCAAACTAATTTTTTATGGTTCCATAGACGTAGAGAGAGAGAAAGTTCGTCGTTCGTTCGATTATAAGCTCTTCTGTTCCTTCGGGAAAAAAATGGACAGTTCTATCTCAAAACGTGTTTACAAATGAAAATCGAAAGAAATATTGCGCCAGAAAATTTTCAATTTAGTTCCAGAATCGGAAGTTATATTTTCAACTGCTTCCAAAGCATTTAGTGAAAGGGTTTTGCTTTGTATAATAATCAGTATGTAGATCAATTTTCATTTTTAATGTGACAATTAATTTTTCACCATCTTTGCTTTTAAAATTTCGAATACATTATTATATTTAATCGCATCTATTGGATAGTGTTGATATTGACAGTTATTGCCATAGCAGCCAGTGGGTCCTTAGGTTTGTGACTGGTAGATTTTGAATTCTTCCCATTTTATTTATTATTTCAAAATTTGGCTTGTTTTATTGGACTATTTAATTTGTCCTGACTAGGTTGATATTTCTTAAGACGATAAACGGCTTTATTTTTGAAGAAATTCTTTTTTGGACCGAATTCTCGGTTTCTTATGAATGCGAAAGTTATTCTGAAGATGACATTTTAGAAAAAAAGGCGAAACTTTATAATGATTGAAAAAAGGCGAAACTTTATAAGTTTCTCCTTCGTATCATTGAATGTTTTGGTAGCTTTATTCATAATGTCGCTGTTTTATTGGAAACACATGACAAACTCGGATCTCCAACCCTTAAATATTTCACTTGCCTGCTGATATTCGAGGGACCGAGTGAAGTTTTTATTTTCCTCTTTTTCGACGACGCCATTGGGGTGTGACGTCTTCCCATCTCACTCACCCGCTTCCATCTCAATTGTTTTTATTGCCAAATTTTTATTCCTATCTTTTCCGAATTTTTTTCCCGTTATCGAATGGAATTGTTAAACCTGACAGAAAGTAAAAAAAAATTTAAAGCAGCAGAATTTATTTTTCTTTCTTTTCCTTCTTTTTATCAGAGCTAAAACAATAAAAAGCGCTACCTGGTCTACGTTAAAGAAGTTATATTCGTTTGCTTTACTTTTTTTTTTTATTTCCCAAATATTATTGGTCGCTTACTTCGATTCTTCTCATTATTCCTGATGTCATTATTTCGGTTAAAAATCATTCAAAATTTTCCTTTCGCTCCTCTTTTTTTTTAAAAAAAATAAAAAGTCGTGAAATTTTTTATCACCGCGCTCCGTCATTATAATGACAAAGTTTTCCATCATCGGTCTATCGTTTTCCATTTAGAGAAAAAAAAAGAAAGAAATTTTAAAATAAAACTTCAGCTAGATCCTATTTGATTTTTCATTTTTACAATCTACTTTAAGCAGTGCAGTTTATTATATACGGTAAAAGAATTTTTTTAATAAGTGTTTTAATAAAAAATTCTCCAACATAGGTTGGTTTGAATTTTAATGAAATTTTTGAAGTTTTAAATGAGTAAATAGAAGCAGTTTGGAACGATCATCTTGCTTTTTTTGTATAAATTACAGAAAAAAATATTTCAAAATTTTTTTAACCTTCACTTGCTCTCACTTTCTAAAATTTTCTTCATGCATCCCTTGCAACCATAATTTACACGACTTAAATAAACTTTAATGAAATGTATGGCTTTACGCTACATCTGTTTGAGTTGATAAGAGACTAATTTGTCTCGCAAAATTAACCAATTTAGAGACGGACGCATTTAAATTACAAAGTTGCAGTTAAAATTATGCAAACTCTTCAATCATCTTTAATAGGTTTTGTCTTCGTAAATTCAACGATCCGACTTTTTTTAAATTCAAACTATATCATAATAAGAGTTAGGGGAAAAAACCCCACTAAAATGTGGAGGCGAGGGTGATATAATGTACATTCGTTTCTAGTTAAAAATTTTCTTCTGGACAGCGTTCGTTGTGAAGAAGCCTGATAGTGATTTTCAGGTGCTATATTAGATGTCACTGTCATATTACATAACCACTCTGTGATATTTGAATCCTTATCGTATGAGCTCTATCCTGCATCAGAGTAGACTGGTGCTCATCAGGATGTATCTGACCAGCATGATGATGAGATCACGCTGAGCATTTAAAGATTGCTATACGGGTTTTAATGAACCCAGAGGAGCCTTCGCAGAAAACTTATTCCAGAGCATAACACCATTTTACTGGATAAGGTAAAATATCTTGCTGTTGACGCCATATTTTGGTGCTCCCTCAGCCTGCATCAATTGAAATATGATTCTTCGGATCAGTAATCTTGCTCCGCTTCTTTTCGCTCCTGTTTGGATGTTATCGTGCGCATTGAAAACGAATTTTGCGGTTTGTGGCAGAGATCAGTGGAACTCGAATGGTCGCCTGCTGTTAAATCTCAATCTCACATTGGTGAGGCGAGTGGTATCAGGAAAAATGTCTGTCTGATTGCAGGTATTGCAGTGATTTGAAGAATATTTGATCATTTTTAATCGACATTGCCCGCGACCATCGACCAGAACTTTATGCCTGTAGAAAGATCTCTCGCTGATTATTTTGTTTTTCAGAGCCGGTAAATCTTGTAGGAGACGAAATACTCGCACCAGTACCTACTACAAGGTGATTTTAAAGATTCCTCAACCTATATTTTCCGTTAAATCTCTCATAATTTTAAACTTACCGTTTTAAAATTTGCGCTAAAGAAACTTCATTTTATACATGATAGATGGCGTTGTTAATAAGGACATAATCAGTGACGCAATTCAACATGGAGTACAATCACAAGCACAATTCGTTATGGAGTGTTATTTCAAGACTAATTCCTTAAAAAAGTTGTTCTCATCGTAAATCACGATGAAAAGCGTCCAATAAAATATATGCAGCGCCAATTTTTTGTTTGAGATTTAACACGTAATATGGATTGCAAGAGCTGTAAAATGGTTCTCTGTCATCCTTCTTTCGAAGTTCCCTTATATCTTTCCAATTTTACAGTAATCCAACATTAAGAGATGTGGAGCTCTTCTCGGGAACATTCTATATCTACTTTACGTCACAATTGTTTACGTGAGCGAAACCAGCGCATGTTCGATCACCATTGGATGCTGCATAATTTAAATGTTCAACGTACATATTTAATAGCAAAAATTCTCAAGCGAAGATGGTTTATCTTTTTATATCAGAGAACTCGGATGTCCTTGTGGTTTCCACGAACTCACGATTCCCTTCTTCCTACTCATCAAAAATCGAAAATTATTGTAGAGGTGCCTGAATCAAAAACCAATGGTGAGTTCCACCACACATCTTTAATTACAGTGTCGGAATCGTTCGTGAAATTTTAAAATAAAGTCAAAAATCGTTTGGTTTTTTTTTTTTAATTCCTAAGTTGTTTTCCCCGAACTTTTTTTGCACTTGTAAAAGCTGCACTCTCTCAACAGCATGAAATCACGGGAGCATGTGCTTTCCGGGTTAGAAATCTGTCGAATTTTCCGTGGGGTGATATATTTGTTTTTGTCCCCAGTAAAGCGTAAAGGAAGTCATGGGCATACTTATCAACTTGTGCGATTTTTCAGTACAATATACAAATATTGGTGTAATTGTACCATTGTATGGACAGTTTTATATTTTTATGAAATTTGAAAACTACAATCTGTTAGGTCCGTGAAACGCTTGTAACGTTTACGAACCTTTTCCTAAGTGGTCACAATTTCGGATCGGTTACGACAACAATAATCTGTGCGAAACAAAATGAAATGATTATTTTGTGAAGCCTCCATGAGCCGCAGCCAGAGTTGCTCTAACTCATGATATCGAATCTGGGTGAATGCCCAGTATTCTTATCTCATATGCGTTCAATAGGCAGGTGTCCGACAAATGTGCAAGCCAGCATGATGTTAAACATTGTCCTGCTGGACTCTGCGTCAGGAATGCGCTGAAGAAAGGATGCAAGGTCTGTCTGCAAATTGCAGTTGCAGTTGAGAATGCTCGCAATTCGTAGTAGTTGAGGTCGACGCCCAGTGACCCCATAGCAACGCCTTCTAGAAGATACGGCTCAGTATGATTATATCTAAAAGTTCAGAGGTACGCGCATTTCTAATCTTGTCACGCTTATTGTCGTTCTTACCCTGGAGCTGTGGTCCAGATTGGGGCTAAGCATTTCCAATCTGTCACGTTGTAAAGTAAACGGTAGTACGCCGGTTTTTAGAGTCTCTTTATCTGGATTTGTTGAATTAAGTTTTGTTTGTCAACATAAACTCCAGCCCTGGCATATAAATTACTTCCGTCTCTCGTTTGAGTGACTAAATATACGAATTTCATTCTCCACAAGTTGGCAGGTATGCAAGTGGATTTGCCTAAATATTGTGAAAGGGCATTAAAAGGACATATATGTTGATTTGCTCAAAAACCTAACGAACTAAGTTGGTTTTTAAAAAATCATTAATTTTTCACGGGTTTTTTGGTATTTCACGTGTTGGTTATCATTTTTGTCCGATTAGAATCCATCGCCAAACAAACTAATAAACTCTCAGCAAACAACTAAATATCAACGTCAAAGTATGAAAATATTATTCAAAAACAGTGGAGCCAAAATGACACGGAAACGCCGAAATGTTTTCCCAGAACGTGTACACAACGAAGGAATATTTGAGCGAAATCGTCTGTAACGTTTTATTAAACACGAAGCTTCTATAATTTAAAAGCCATTAACTGTTTGGTTCAGAATGGGATGCGTATAATAAAGTAAGAACAAAAGCTTTTGCATTTGGATAATAGTGATAGCAGATGTTTAACTTCACATATTACTATGATAGGCCACCAGGAGCAAATAATTATTCAGTGGATGTCTGTGTGTTGGGTTTGGATCAAATAACATCACCTCCCATTAAATAAGCTGGCATTTGTTGTTATTTGTTGTTTCTAGAAGGTTGAAGAGGGAGAATGAAATTTGTTCGTAGAGGGATCCTAGCAACAGATGACGCTGCCTTTGCCTAGCATATTTCGTGTAATTATCGTTAATTGAAAAGAAAGAACGGCCTCAAATCCTTCCGAGCTGCTAACGCCGCACTCACAGGTTGATTAACAGCTGCGGAATCTTTACAAATGAGGAATCTCCATTAATTGACGTGAATTATAAAAGGCATTTATTAAGAAGATTAATTGATGAGTATAATTAAAGACAGATGATTAATTGGCTGCGTCATAATTAAGGTTTTTTAATATTAATTTCTAATTCATTCTTGAGGATTCTTAAATTACGATCCGGAAATCGAATTGAAGAAGAACGCTGTTTTTCTTTTTTTTTTTTTTTCTTTTTTTTTTTTTTTTTTTACAATACACTCTTCATTTTTTCCCCTTTCCTTTCTCCGGTAAAAAAAATACGAGACGGGAATAGGAAAAAAATCGCACGCTCGTCTTCTTTGACATTTGATTTTGATAAATGCATTTGGAGAAGTTCCTCAATTGGCTCGCAAATCATCGTTGGGAGCGAGACACGTCTTTTGAGGTAAATATTTCCTCCAAAATCCACTCGACAAAGGCACTGGGGGGGAAGAGGTCTATCTGGCTTGAAAAGTGGAGATCGTTACATTAAACAGGATTCTCGCCTATTGACGGCGCTTTCATTACCTGAGCAATTTATTTGTGACAATGGCATTCGGAGACCATACAAACACCACTTAAAACCGACCGCTTCTTTCAGCGCTGTAACTAATCGTCGACAGTTAATGACCATTGTTACCGCACAATGCTTTCGCCGCCCTCCGCGACTCACCTCCGCCGCCGAGGCTTACATTGGGACGGGCGGGCGTGTGATAAATAAGCCCCTCTCTGGCTCCCGTTGCCCATCGTCCTGCCGCTGCCCACTCGATTATTTAGAGCTTTGAAATATGACAAGCGAGTGACACACGTTCGTTAAGATTCGCCATTTAATTATGACGGAGGGATTTTCATTTGGGGTTGGGATCGCAGGCCGCTGATCTCTCTTCACAGAATAAAGGAATCTCCGACACCTGGCGTCACCAGGCAAACGACGTCGCTCTTCTTCAGAAGACCAAAAGGGGTTTGTCAGGCGGATCCCTTTCCAGGCTGTGGTTATATCTGCGAGTTTCACGGGAGGGCACACATGCCAGGTTCCACAGTCGCGGAGGAGGGTGGAGGGGACAAGAGAGACATTGGTTTAGGGAACGAAAGAGTAGGGGGATACTCAGTTGTTATCGAATGCTATTTACTTACACGCTGCGATACCAACTGTGGAACCTGTCAAAACATGATGAACAGCCCTGCATCAAACCAGCCATTTTGGATCCAATTTATGGCCACTCCAGCCGTGCAAGGAACCACAGCCCTCCTTCTCTTCCCCTCCCTCTATCACCACCCTTCAATCCTTTCCGCTCGGGTAACTATGGTTGCGCTTTCTGATATGAAACAGAAGCCAGCCGTGGGTAAATTGGATTTCTCACGGGCGAAAATATAAGGCGAGGGTGTAGGTAGGAAAAAAAAAGAGAGAACCTGACAAGAAAACGATTTTTATCCATAAGAAAAAGGGTTATCAATAACATGACATTAGACTAATGATGCGATTTATATTGAAATAAAAATAACATCAATAAGAGTGAAAAGAGCGAGCGGACGATTTTTCTATAGAGGCTTAAAAAAGGAGTCTCCAGTTTTGCAATACATTCGTAAAATTCGCCATAGAACAAAAAATGTTTGCATTTGAAAAATGGTTCATCTTCAGACTGCAGAGAGCTTTGTTTTGGTCTGATGCACAGTATTAAATTGAAATCGACGTTAAAGAAGAAAGCACTGCAAGTAGCGAAGATTTAGAAATGCTTTTAGTAAAGAAGAGCAAAATAATTATTTTTCTCATTTAGCAGGCATAGTCAGATCCAAGCCTCACCTAGAACTCGCCACTATGTTCTAATTCCTTTATATACTGTAAAAAACTATTAACGAATAATTAGTGACCTTGAAAACGTTTTAAATTAACTTAAGAGTTCTGGAAAAAGCTGAAATAAATTTGTAATTTTTGCTTTTATTAAATTGTAATTACTCAACAACGTTTGCTTTCCTGTAAGAACTGCAAATTGCAGGAGAACTTTTTGAGTCTCGAAAGGACTTTAATTCAGTTAAAGGGGAAGTCCACCCAAAAAGAAAGTACGATTGGATGTCTATAAATTATGTTGCTAATTCACGATATGACTAAAGTTTCTTCAAAATATTCGATGGTAATAACAAAAACGCAAAACATCACGCACTCTATTGCTCGCGGAGATAATTTGTGGTGCGTTCGATGGTGCAGCACTATATTCAGACCGGAATCCATAAGAATGCATGCAACGCATTAACATCATTACCGAACTTGCTATAAATAGTCGGTGGAATATCATTTTTTTTCGTCGCTATTTTTTGACGTTTTCTTCATCAATTGCAGGAATTCGAACTCGGATTCAAAAATGTAAATGCTGTATCAAACTTTTTTTCTTCATTGATTAAATTTTTATACCGCTTTTCACCAGTACAGCTGCAATACGGAAAACACGCGCTGGTTATCAGACCGCTTAGCGATTCCCGTTGTACGCATTATCAGGTCGCATCAAAGACCGCCGAATAATTTCCAATTTTTAGAGATTATTTATCGATCTAGTATCGAAACAAATTATACCTTTCAGATATCCTTTAAGATTGTCAAATTTTGGACATGATTCAAATTTGGCTGCATTTCCCCTTTAAAAGTATACATGGGTAGAAAATTTCATTCAGTATATGGACATTATTAATTTATTAAAATGTCCAATAATCAATTACTTTAATTTCAAGGTTTAGCTTTTTATCTGGAAGATATTCGCTAGCATCTGATTAAGCGATTGTTGAAAACGGAATGCCTAATTTCAGATAATACATAACGTTACATTGATTAAGAATTTTATGTCTTGACCAGCAATTTTTTTACAAATCAAAATTGATTAATATAGAGAAAACAATTATATCATCTTAAGCTACCATCTTTACACATTGCGTAGAAGGCGAGAAATAAATTTTCCACTTCAGAAAACTTTGGTGGTCGCGTTCTACTGCTCCAAATGAGAAAAATTTTCGCTACAAATAAATTAAATGATGCGCTTGGCATTTATTAAACAAAAAATTTAAGTATCCAAATTCACCAATAGATAGCGCTGTAACTTGAATGGTATTTATTTGCATATATTGAACATTGAAACGTCGGATATCACCTCGTGCGGCTTTTAGTTATGCCAGATCTGAAGGACACAGCATTCGGCGCTATGTTCTGGATATTCCGGCAGACTCACTGCATTCAGCTGTGAAAAATATGGTTTTCCGATTAAAGTACATTGTTCAAAATGAAGGGGACATACTGAGCTGTTTTAGTGCTACATATTAAACATTTTTATGTGCAAGCATATTCAGTATTTGTATGTGCTTCACCATCACTTAACGACGGATTTTTGTACTATTTATTTATTTAATAAAAAATAAGCGCATCATTTGAATTATCTGTAGTACAAATTTTGTCTCATTTGGAGCAGTAGAATGCACTCGGAGCTCTCTGAAGTGGGAAACTTATTTCTCGCTAACCTTCTATTATGGCGTCAATAGTGTATCACGTGACCACACCCATTGCATACAAAATAGCTGACAATGATGTCTCGTTGAATCAACGTGCTATCTTTGAATTCCATGTGAAAGAGGAAATCCCCGCTGCGGAAATTCACCAAAGACTTCAGTGTATGAATGGATGAAACATTTGAAAGATGAAAACACGAGCACCCAAGATCTGCCTCATAGCGCGCGCCTTCGAACTGCCTCTACTGAAAGATACAAGGAAAGGGATCGACGTCATCATTAACCAAGACAGACGTGTCACAGGGTCTGAAATCGCAGCAAAGCTTAGGATCCACCAAAACGGAGTTTTATCTCAAGGGATTTTCAAGCTTGCATAACGATGGAAAAAATGGAGAAATGGAGATTATGTTGAAAAGTGAAGAAAGATTTATAAATTAAGGTGATATACTTTTTTTTTCTGTATCAATACCTTCTGATTTGTGAAGAAAAAAAACTTGCTCACGACTTTAAGTATGATCCTCATATTACAACAAGAATAATGATCACCAAATGTAAGTGAACAAGACAAGGATAACTGGTTGGATTCCACTGCCTTCACACTAATTATGTCAGCCATCGATGCATTTCTTAATTGGTTGTCGGTAAAAAAAATAATAAAAATCTTACGACCTGAATAAGACCTCTTTTATTCTGCAGAAATTCTGTCACTTCCATGGAAGTGGCGCTGGTTCATTGAAAAAGATAGAGGCTACATTGTGAAATGGCATTATCAGTTTTGCTTAGGTTCGTTCCATTTTTTAATAAATACAAATTTTCTAACTTCATCTTGAATCCCCCCTCATACTGTTCTCTTCAGAACTTTAATGATTTTCTTTTTCTTTATCTCGTGTTAAGATCACTTCGATAAATTTATTGTTCTTTTCTACTGTCGAGACAGAAAATTGAAAAGGGTAACCATAAAAGCAGAGAAGGCGAAGGAAAGAAATGTTTGGCTTTCTATTTTTTATGTACAAAACGAAATTCTGTCCTTATCCTTAAGAAAATTCTCATAGAAATAGATTGCGAAATTTTTGTTTTATAAACTGTATGTTTTATATTTCTTTATATTAATTTTGTTTGTTTAATTGCGTCCCTCATTCAAAAGACACATCTGTGAAATACAAAGTAAATAAATAGACCAAAAAATTACACACGAAGAAAAAAAACAATCACAAATCATTTGCCCGCATCTGTTTTACGAATGATTGAAATTCTCACTTTTCATTTCAGTTGCATGAGTTTGAATGTGAATTAAAAAATAAAAAGACGAAAAGAGAGGTTTGGGAGGGGGGAAAGTCATCTTAGCTGAAAGGAGAGTTGTTCGTCATCGGAAAAAGGAATCTCTTTAAGGTTTTCGTGCGAATGAAAACCATTCGTCCGTTCATAATGGAAAGGAGAAATGAGTTCCGACACCACTAGTGAATGTGATTCTAATACCTTGGGGACACCGAGAGGTTTCTTTTCTCATCCCCTTCTTTTCTTCTTCTTCCTCCTCCTACTGGAAACTCTTATTATTTGTTTGTTTCGAATGCCCTGCGAACCAAGCAGCAGCGGATTTCATGATTCGCCACCAGGTCTCGCTTTCTCTTTTACCCCCATCCTTCTTGCTTTCTATTTCTCGGGCGGTTTGTCTTGCCTTTTATTTTGTTTTTCCTCCTCCACCTCTCCTTTCACTTTTTCCTCCACCAATCCTTTCTCCTCTCCATCTCTTTCTCCTTCATCTGTTGTCCGCTTCATCATGGTCCTCCATCCCCCCCAACACATGCTCTCTCTCTTTCCTTCCTTTTCGTCCGTCTCCCGTTAAAATTACTCGCACAACAGAAAAGTCCCAGAAGACTGGAAGAAACGGAGTGAATGCCATTCGACGATCGAAAAGGTTGGGAAAAGCCGCTTGAAGAAACGTAATGCGGTCAGCTGTAATCCTTGTCTTTCATTTATCACTTGTCACGCACGGCTGCAGATTGTTTCGCATTCCAAAAAGAGTCAAGGTTGAAGTGGAAAGTCTGCTCGAATCGCTTCCTCGCTCTTTTATTTTCTACAAAGACGATGACAAGCAACTAAAAGATTGTCTCCCTAGTTAATGCATTTTCCAGCAAACGTCTAAAATAATAGAAAGCACACGGCAAAGAGAAGAGGGGGAGGAAAAGCCCGTTGCTTTACTCTCCTGCTCCTCTTAGGGCTTATCACTATTATAGCTTTTTCCTTCTTTTCCCCTGCTCTCTTCCATTTTTCGTTCTTTCTTTCTTTCTACCACTATAGAAATTGCGTGTGCGAGTGTGTGTATTGGGTTGCATGCAGTGCCTCTCTTGCTGGTTTATGCCGCCCGCAGATTGATGCAGGCGGGAGCAGATTAAGAAGGAAGTGCAATGGCCGCGCTCGTGAGTGCGTGTTCGTCTGTATGTGTGTGTCTGTCTATTGTTGCCGAGTCGAATGCCGTCGATAGCAATGGCGTAAATGCTGATCTGGGGCTCAACTAAGCCTCTTAAGGGCGTTCATCTTAGGAAAAAAAGAGGATTCTGTCTCCAGCAGAGCAACCCTTTCACCCGAAAGGATTTCTCTGTAATTTCTCGCTGTTACTCTACGTCCTTTATTTTGCTTCGGGCTATCTCGTTTGGTTTCCGTTATTTAGTTAGAGGTAATGCGATTTTTAAAGTGCAGAGGTAATGACTTTTTACTCTGCTTTTCTTTTGTAAACTTTTGTTTTCGAGTTGTAGCTCTGCTTTTGATACTAGTATCAGATTTATACCTAAAGCAACTCATACGATTCTCAAGAGGCATAACAGGGACTGGAGATATCTATGCAAATGAGAGAAAGTGTTCGTTTCAAAAAATATGAAAAGGAAATCGGAATAAGGTTGAGATAAGATTTTTCGAATCGCGGCTTACTAGAAAAAGATAGAATTCATGACTGCAGTTCTCCAGAATATGACCCAGCAACCAAAGCGGGCACTCACCATAGAGAATTGACTTGCGGTCAGAATTTCGATTTATTTTGTTTCTTTTATTGCTAATGATTTTAAGTTAGTCCATAATGACACACTTTGAAAAAAGTATGGTATGCTAAACACACCCTTGTGCAAATTAATTGAAACAGTAAATTTCAAGTCTTGCGGGGATCTTTTTTGCTTTGTTGAAGCAAGTAAGCGTCATCTTTAGAAGTTGTTTTTGCCTTACGACCCCATTTTCCTTTACGTTTAGGAGAAACCGATCTGGTTTCCTGCTTCGACTTGATGACACGGCTGATAGTTGTTCGTGCAGAGTTATGAACTTCGTACGTTTCCTAGGTGTCACATCCACCTCGAATGGTGGTCGAATCACATCTGGTCAGGTTTAAAATCTGATGAAATACTGTATACCCTGTCTTAACTTCAGTCACCGAAAAACGTCGCTTATCAGACATAGTACACAACCCCGTTTCCTTCCGTCGTTAATTTTATTTTTCTAATTTCGTCAAACTACTTTTCTATCCGCCGATTTTTTATTACTGTTTATCGAGGAGAAAAAGATGAAATATGATTGCAGGCAGAAATTTTGAACTTTATATACAGAAATTTATTCAAACTGTTTCTCATGCGGAAAAACGGTAACAGCTTCACTCGTGACGTCACTCTCAACTAAACTTGAGACAAGGTATAGTTGCTAAGGTAATAATTGCATCAGCCAATATACATTACGGTGGTCGGACATCGTGATTGTATCAGCCAACTTAAAACATGATCAAACTGACTTCGTGTTTTTGTTGAGTACAGGATTACGAGTAATATAGAAAAAATTACTGCACAAGGGTGTACTTTATTTCGGGCTTAAATAACATAGTATCCTATAAGCTACTGCAGTATGGTATTTATCATTCTCTCAGCATGAACTAGGTATTGGACTAGAAGAGTATATGTATCTATAATTTGAAAATTCCAGTAAATGTTTTGCAAAAATCGGAAACCGGAAGGGTATATGCTTTCCTTGTGATCAAAAGTTTCTGAGTACATGCAACTTTTACGCTGAAACCATAATTCGGCGAAAATTGTAGTTGTACTTCTGTTTGCTTTTATTACAGCCTCTATTCTCGGAGAAAGACTCTCCCTAAGATTTTTAGGTAGAAAAGTTTAGGAATTTTTCTTCATTTTTCCGGTCACAGATGTTGGGCAATGTGACCTTCGCTCCAATTCATCCAATAGGTGATCATTGGGATTAAAAGATTCAAAGAATTAAATTAAAAAGACGTGGATGAAAGGAATGGCATACGCATTCAAGTTATGCAAGGCTTTTTGACTAATAATTTTCGAATAGGTGTAAAATGTAATGTTTAATTAAATAAAGGAGGATGGAAAGAGATCGATTTAAAAAGAATAAGACATGACAGAGGTCGTTTATCTTCATTCCAGCGTAAAAATTCAAAATTTGTGCTTGTAAAATGAGCTTCTAAATCGGGATAACTCTTACATATGTAGGTCATCCGTATATGTAATGAGTTTGACGGCATGAAGCCGAGATTCTCAAATGCTTGTAAAGTTATGCAAAATTTTCCAGTGTCAGCTATTCCAAAATTATTTTTTGCAATTTAGATTTATAGAACCCCGAAGTTTTCAAAGAAAAAAATTGTTAGACAACCTTGTTTGAACCTTGATAATTTAACTTTTTACTAAAAATAAAATTTACTCCTTGTTGATGCGAAGCCCAGAACGTATTCTAACTTTTGATGTGAAGCTCAGAAAGAATCCAGGTCACAGAATTTTTCCTTTCATTTTTTTTCAATTATATGTTTACTTTTGTCTGGAGCATTATTTCTTGTTTATATGTATTACTTTCGTATGGTTTGGACAGAAGGAATTCCCGATCTGCGAGCCGGGTGTCTGCTCTATCATTGGACTTCCACCTTGTAGTTTTTAGGACACTTGAAGACAGCCTTGCTGTCCCGTAATCGCGATAACCTAGTTGGTAGAGGCGATAAGCGTGATACTCGTGGTCCCTAGTTCGAATCCAGGTCGCGGAATTTTTCCTTCCGTTTTTTCCCAAAAATAAGTTTATTCTAATTTGATATATTTCTACCACTTGTTTAATCAAGTAGCTCTCGCTTTTCCGGCAAAACACCTATATAAATGTTTCGTAAATAATGCTGTTTAACTTCAAGGAATATATTTAATATAGGCTAACATATCATCTCAAAAGAATAAAGATTACACTTACTATGCGTACATCGGCTCTTTTAATATCGTATCTACTTGTTTTTTGATGTTTCCTTTAAACCACAGGAGGAAACTCTTCAGGCTTCATCTGCACATGTATTGACGAAAACTTTATTTGGTGTTCTCTGCAACTAATATCAGATCCTCTTCTCTTTTGTTTTGCATTTTTCACGTAATTGTAGATATATATATTTTTTATTTTACACTCTGCCGCTTCTTTCGTGTCATTGCGAAGGAAGAGCACTTGATGCGTTGTCTCCATCGCTCGAAATTGTCGTGTTTCTTCGTCTCTTTCACACCTTTTCTTCTTTCCTCGTCTTTCAGCAAATCACGCTGGATTATTGTCCGGCGTTTTTTCCCCTCACTTTTTCTTCTCTCGCTCTCTCGCTCTCTCTTGTTACTTTATGTCAAGGAACTTCAAGAGAGAGAGAGAGAGAGAGAGAGAGCGGTTGACGATTGCCTTGGAAAATATCTTTGACGCAATGAATTTTCAAAAGATGAAAAGTTTCGAGCACGAAAAGATTTTACCGGGCTTCCGGTAGGCCATTCCGAGGGGAAAAAAAGATTTTCCAATTTGCGTCGCGACTTTTTCACTGCAGATCATCAAGACACTGCGACAAAGTCTGTCTGAAAATTAATTCCTCGGTTCCTCGATTACTCTCAAATCCCAACATTTCTCTTTGATCCTTTTGTCAACTCAATAACGTAGGTGTCTGTAAAGAGAGACGAAGTATTTATTATTTTGAGGTTAGATTTCCCAGTTTTATTCGTTTAGTTTTTATATTTGCTACTTTAAGATTGAAAAGCCTAAAGGGTTTATATTTTATCGTTTATTTTTTCCCTCTTCTATCTATCATTTTCGATTTTTCTCTGCTGAAACTTCTAACTTAAAATTGGTTGTTAAAACTTTTTTCTTTTCAAATTTCTTTTTCTTTCATTTACACGTCTCTCTCTCTCTCTCTCTCTCTCTCTCTCTCTCTCTCTTTATTCAGTTTTTTTATTTTTTTTATTTTTCTTCTTTTTCTTTTATTTCTTTATTTCTTCTCTCTTCGGCTTACTCCTTACATTTGTGTCCTTTTGCACTTCGCCTAGCTTCTACGTACTTCCAATCCTCCTTCCCCCCGTCCATCAAAATATTTTTTATGGTTCCATTGAGAGAGAGTAAGTTCGACTTTCATTCGACTGTTGGTCCTTCTTCCCCTTCGGATAAATGGACACTTCTCACTTTTTCCGCCTCAAAAGGTGTTTACAAATGAAAATTGAAATATCGCGCCAGAAAATTTTCAATTTAGATCCAGAACTGGATAGAGTTTATCTTTGCAACCGCTTCCAAAGCATTTCTCTTTGTGAATCCTTCTTCCTTCTACCTAGAAAGAAAGTTCAAGATGGAACTCCAAGTTGTAAAATTCATTTTAAGTGCTAGAGTTAATGGTATTTTATTGAAAACTCTGCCGCGTTGTTGTAGGAGACATCACCAAAGATGTTCTAACGTGGTCTTAAAATATCTTTTTTTTGAAAATATTTTGAACTGAAATTGACTATTAATAGAAGAGATATTTGCAATCACTTCTTAAACAGAACCAAAGATACGTAAAGCCTTTTTTTTTGAAATATTACAACAATTGTAATAATTTTTATAAAGTGAAGATTTAATAAGGAGTTGAAATCTTTCTTTCTTTTTCATTTACAAGCTTTTTGAGTGTGTTTAAATTGGAGCTATGTGTTTTAATTAAAGTGCCGAGAAGAATTTGAGAAATTTACGTATGCTTTAAAACGCCATTTTTGCTTGTGTAAAGTAAACTTTATGACGTTGGCTCTGCCATCAAATTAATTAAAAATTGCTTTCGAGTGAAATTCTTGCTTTCAAAAATGCACTTTTGAATCAGAATGATATTCTTTGCGGTAAGATTTGTTTTAGTTCCATTGTAGTTACTATATACAGAGTTATTACAAAAGGAAGGAACACTTTCAATTTTTGTAGAAAACAAACACTTATTGATCTAGTCAAAACTTTTACATATTTTTTTAGTATAAATCTTTAAGTTTGTACGACTAACTTACATATGTTCTGTGCTTGAGCTCTTTCTTACACAGGAATCAATGCGGTAATCCGATAATAATAATAATAATAATAATCCCTGCTACGGGTGAGCTCCGAGAACTTTTCTATTTGCATAAATATCCAGTGATCTGAAATTTCTTGCTCCAATCGTAAATGGGCTGTTTTTTCGGTGAACATTAACCATATTTTTTTCTAAAATGCCTCTGTAGGACAGTAACCAAAGTTTTTTTTTTGCTAATTCCCACACAGAAAAACCTTCTTTACTGAAATAGCAGTCATGTTGCTAGTTGATGCAATAGGTTTGGTTTGGTTTGTTTGGTATTAACGTCCTTTTCAACTGCCATGGTCATTTCAGGACGGCGTTATAGGGGCCGCAAATTTTGCCTCGCAAGGGTTCTTTAACGTGCAGCCGGCAAACGACTACACGGGACCAACGGCTTTACTTCCCTTCCGAAGGAAGTGCGTGATCTCAGGATTTCCCCCTGAAAAATCCTCGTCGTCCTCGGCCGGGATCGAACCCGCGTACTCGGGCATCAGAGGCGATCACGCAAACCGCTGAGCCACCGAGGCCGATTGATGCAATAGAAGCAAGTTGATGCAATAGAAGCAAGTTGATGTGATGCCGACTCTTCTTGAAGGTCTATCATGATAACTTAAGATAAGATTGGTCATTTATCTGTAAACAGTGAACTAAACACACTCAGATCTAATTTATAATCATGGCTAGACCATTTGTGCAAAATAGCTATAACAACATTACCTCGTTCCACTAGATGGCGATGGTTTTTTTATGAAAATAATTTACTGAAAGGTTACAGAGATTAATGCTGGCAAAGAGTTTGAACGTTGAATGATCGTGGGTGCTCAAAGTAGCGGAGCGAATATTAGAAAAACGGCTGGGATTGTATTCAAGAGCATTTGTTATGATTTACGAAGAATGGATCACCAGACTAAAAAACGAACAAAAATCGTGGTCATCCACAGCTCTTGAATGCTCTAGGTACAGAGAGTTTGAAGAGCTTGACCTAGAATTATTCTTGATGAAATGATCTGCACAATCATCGGATCTCGATCCAATTAAATATTTATAGGATTAAGTCGAATTGGACATCGGGCACTGGATCTTCAATTGTAGAGCATTAACGTTATTTTCTGATAATTTTGCTAAATACCACCGAACGATTACTAGGTAGTAGTCAAATAACTTGGCTACTGAGAATATAATAAGATTAGATGAAGAAGCGACATAAAGACCACCTAATAGCAAAAGGCAAAATGCGATTATTTTTAAGAAGGATTATATTAAAAATTATTTGTAAATAAGGCAAAGATAATTTTTTACACGCATACATTATTAATATGGCCCTCGCAATTGCTTTAATTGAAAAGCGATATCATTGATTAACAAAAATTAACAGATTAAAAGAAGTGACGATTTGAATAGCTTAAGTCCTTCGAATGACTTTTAATTTTTTATCTTTTGACAAAGACATCAGGAAAAAATAATTTTTTTAATAGTTTACTTCCAAATGCAAATATTTATCTTTTTAGATATTTAAAATTTGATAATAGTTGAGCTTGATGAACGGCATTTTGTTGTGTTGCCTTTTTATCTTTGTAAAAAGGAAGCCGTTGGTGAACCCCCTGTGGAGTGCCTGCAATCCGAAATCGAACTTCCTCACTGATTCATGCAGAATTGCGGCTCCATCCAGTTCCTAACTCCAATAAGTCAGATAATGCAGTAGTGCATTTGAAATTCCAATTATTGACTCAGCAATTACCTTATATTAAATTTGCCGCACACTTGCGCCGATAAGCGCTTGCCCGGACGCGATAAAGGCATTTGCGCCTGCGCTCTCGTTCTGCTCTGCTCTTCCCTCCCTCCCCCTCCCCCTCCCTCCCTCTCTCTCTCTCTCTCTCTCTCTCTCTCTCTCTCTCTCTCTCTCTCTCTCTCTCTCTCTTCCGAGCAGAATCGCTCAATATAATCCTCCAGGTAGAAGCTGGCAGTTCAAAGGCAGAGATCTCTGCCGAAGCTCAAGCGCCTAAACCCTATGGAGAACCGCCGCTATCCTGTTGAAGATGACCGCATACCAATGGCCTAACGTGCGATCAGCAAATTCGGTCTTTCTCTCGCTTCTTTCTTTTGTGGAGACTGGCCCCTATCGCTCTCATCCAAATGTATGAAAATAAAAATAAAAAGACAACGCCAGAACCTTCTTCTGCTTTAGATTCATGTATGATGCATGGGGCCTTCTCTTTCGCCACCATTACGGAAAGAAGAAGGCAGCGCCACTCCCACTTTTAGAAAAAGATTGCAGCCTCGTTTATTATAATAACGCGGTATTACTTTCGTCGTGAATTTAAATAAAAGATGGAGTTCATCGAGAAAGGAAATGATGAACGAATGAGCATAAGAGTATATAAAAAGAAAGTATAAAAGATAAAGTTGCAATCCACATATATTTCCCCTTTTTTCCATTAAAGAAATAGAGAACCCATGAAAAAATATTTGAGATTATTTAAAGATCACTTATTTCATGCTAATATTGGTTGCACACGGGTTTTCTAAAGGTTTAAAAATTTAAAATTTTTATCGACCAGTTCTAAGTTATTTTAAGAAACCACCGAAAAACCTATTCTCTTTCTCAGCACTTTCTTTATGGTCTCCAGAGATCCACGAAATAGTGATGTTATCGATTAGAAGGCGTTAAATTTCAAATATAGCATTCAAAGGAAGACTTTATCTTCTTTAATACGTAGCTTTTATGTACAAGCATAAATATTGTCGTAAGAAAAGCTTTATATCCAATAAATGCACTGTTATCTAAACCAATGTTAATTCATTTCGTCTTTTTATTTTTTTGATGAAATTGTTTTGTCGATAGTTATGAATAAATAATTGAAAATGCTTTTTCGCAAGGTTTGTTTTTAATACAATGATTGACTGTCATTTTCGGCAATATTTTGCCATTTTCTAAGACAAGAATATGAAGTGTTAAGAATTACATGAAAGTGTTTATTACAAGAAGATAGCAAAGACTAAACTCTTGCAAACATTCTTAGAAGGAACTTTATGCAGTTGATGAAAGAAACAAAACAATTTCTAGGTTACATTGTTGCTCTGCCTACTACGGTCAGGTGATTTTTTTCAGTGCCACGACCTGTCTCTCTCATCAGTTGCAGAACTTTACAAGACCAACTAGAAAGACTGTGACTTTTAGTAAATAGACCAGAAGCTTGGAGAATAAACTATTAAGAGAGAAAGGCTATTATTATTATTATTTTCTGTCTTAATCGATTTTTAGTAGCTTTGTTGTATAAGGAATCTCTGGCGACAAGTATCAGAAATATCATAGCAAGTGAGACTTTGTTTTCTTGTTAAACTCTAAATCGTCAGTGATTCAAGAAAAAAAAAGAATTAAAAAAGAAACTAAATCATGACATACTGGGTGGTTATAATTAAAGTTCAACTTTCAAAAAGCTGTAAAAAAAAACAAAAAAAAACCCACTGGTCAGAATAACCTGAAATTTGTCCTGAATATACGCGAAGAAAGGGGGAATGATATGGCATAAGAAAAAAAATGACTTCCAAGTTGGGATGGGAAAAATTTGGTTTTTAATTGTGCTGAGGTCAAAAACCGCAGAAAAAAGCAACAATGGAATCTGTTTTCATTTATCGCGAGACTTGCGCAATAAATGTTCAGTAAGCTGTCCACCGTTTTCTGCCACAAGTTGAAACCGAGAAACAGCATGTTCCACAACAGATTGAAGTGTATCAGGTTTAACGTTGTGAATGCGTTGCGCAATGCGTGTCTTCAGTTCCATTAAGTTTGCAATTGGACCACTGAACACAACATTTTTTAGATAAACCCACAGCCAGAAGTCACAAGGATTAAGATCAGGTGATCTTGGTAGCCAAGCTGATAATTCTATCATTTCCGAAATACAAGTTGAGCAGCTGCTTCACTGTATGTGCAATGTGCGGAGGAGCGCAATCTTACATATATTTTTTTCCTTATGACATACTATTTCTCCTTTTCGCGTATATTCGGGTCAAATTTCAGATTAGTGGTTCTTTTTAACAGCTTTCTGAGTGTTGAACTTTAATTATAATCACCCTGTATATTACCTTATTATGGCTGTGTCTGAAACGTTTGACCAATGCCGCATGCAGCTGTTCAAACACCGTAATATAATTGCAATTTTACGAACCTGGTCTTTTTTTGACATTTAGTACATTATTTAGCTTTTTTCATATGTGATTCTGTGTTTTTCTATGTGCCTGTAAAGAATTAATGATAATAAAATTTGATTCGGGAAATAGGTATACTGGTGAGCAAAAATATTAAATATTTTTAACAATTGGTAATTTCTTTTGCATGTTTAGCTAAATAACGTCAAAATATTTGGTATTTTAAAGCTGCAATATTTCTCTTTTAAATCTTTATTTTTTACTAAGCAAAATTTGAGAAAAACATTGCCAAGTATAGAACTACATTAAAATTTAAATAATTTATTAATACAGAAATAGAATATTATCTTTCCCTTAGAGATATATCTATGAAAAAAAATAAACATTAAAATTTGTAAAGAATATGTTTTTAAAAATATTTTGTGTTCATAAATTCAGAGCCCAGTGATCTCATTATTCAGCTTGTAGTGATCAGAGGAAACCAGTAAACATAAAAAACACTTTAAAAAGGGGAGGCCTACTTTGAATATATATATTTTTTGTTCATTTTGAGTTGATGAATAATTTAAAGCGAATGTTTTAAAAGGCTATTCCAGCCACTTGCAGGAAATAGAATTTTGCCCTTGCCGTCTTTTTATTTTGTCTTTTATTTTCCTGCCCTTCGTATTTAATCGAGAGGTTTTATGGTTTTGCCGCACACATCGCGTGTCGTGCACTTCATGAGCAATGGCAACGGCGGTCATCATGGCTAAAGTCCCCCGTCATGTCGACTGAGAATGGCGCCTCCATTATGACTAACACCATCGGTTCCTAGCCCTTTACCTACCCACCCACCCACGCGCACGCACTCAATTGCTCAACTTCACTCTGCAAACTTCCCGTGGAGTTTTTTGACATGAACCCCATGCAGATGAGTAGGCGTAGGCGCTTCACTCGGTCACGGCCCAGCAACACGCGGTTACGCATGCGTGCTCTGACTCGGCGAATTCTCTTCCCATCATCCACACATCACCCATGACAAACGCTGTAAACAACGATTCCTCAGAATTATGGAAATAAAAAATAAATAAAGGGCGGAAGAACTTGTGACATACGGCGCGTGAGAGGCTGGGATGAGGGGGAACTAACACGGGGAATTGTCCTTGTCAGGAGTTAACAAGAAAATATGGAGTGATGGCCAAAGGAGAGACACCAACTCGTTAGAAACTCAGATTTATGGTAATGAATAAAGAAATCACGGAAGGAGAACGTTGATGGTTGATATGCTTACACATAGTTTAGGGAGTTTTGTTATAAGATTCTGTAGATAAAAGGATTTTCAGTCTAATGGGGTATCATGACTCCAGGCCATGGTTGTCCTCAATTTTATTTTTTCATAACGGAGTTTACTTCAAAATCTTTTAATTCGTTGCATATGCCCTGGATGCCTGCTTCTAATTAGATTAATTGAGTTTTATATTGATGTAGGATACGTTAACAAATTAGGAAAATTGTAATCATGGAAAATTGTAATTGCTTTCAAGCAATTATGTTTATAGGTCAATCTAACGAAGACTAATGCATATTTGAAGCTATAGGAAACTATTTATTTGGCAAATTTAGATAATTTAAGAAAATTATAATTGAACCATTATCGATAATATAAAAGTTGAATACTGTATGTAATTTTAATAGACTAATGAGGCGTGTACTACATTATATGGAGGCAAGGTGCTTTATGCCATTTTGATGAATTTATAAACTTGTTGTTTAATTCCAATATTTCTTCAATGCTGCACTCCAATTCTTAATGAACGCTCTATACAAGTGAAAGTAGATTAATCTCAACCTACTTAATTACGAGGTAAATGTAATGGAAATGCTTATGTAAGTTGACAGCAACCAAAATATTTTAAGATATGTATTAAGAACAATACAGAATTTACATATACAAAACGACGAGTTTAGATACTTCATTATCATCATGAATAGCAATATTTTTGGAAGTTAAAATATGGTCGTTATTTGGAATTTATTCTTTAGGTGACATTATAATCGGTTTTCACTTAGTATTGATAAGAATCATCATTGTTGTTTACAGTTGTTAAATATATGAACATTCCCTGTAGCAATGTTATCAGGTATTTGGCTGTTTAGTATTCATGAAATGAAGAGTTCTCTGTACTTTTTGATGAAGTTGGAGGCCTTGCAGTAAGTTGAAGAAAGAAATCACACGGAAGTCCATCCGGTTTCGCCTATTGTTCCTGGCTTTATCAAGAATCATTAGTATCTCTTTTTATTTTGCTTTTGGTAGCCTTATGCAAAGTATTTTTATGATTTCCCACGATTGGACTCTTATTGCTTCTTTTTATTTTTCTTAGGATTTTCATATTAGCCTTTATTTCTCCCCGTTACTAATATATGAATAGCAGCATATGTTGAATTCTTTGTTGCATGTTTTAGAGCTCTTAGAATCCTGTGTTCTTTATATCTGACATGAACATTTTTTTTGTCATCTTAAGTCATTTGATACACCATTCACTTGACTCATAACACGGTACTCTTAAAATATTTTTGTCAAAGCAATATTTAAAATTAAAATATACATTATTTGCACCCTAAGTTTGGATCGTAATAATATAGATATTTTCTCGGTTTGAAGCCGAGTTCTTTTAAAGGATGGGTTTTGAATCCTCGTCTTAGAGGATGAGTAATAGAGGCTGGATTTCGTTTTGAGGCCGTTATATATGATTTTTCTAAAATAGAAAGACTCATCACTTTGGAAAGTAGTGTCGAAGATGAAGAGACTGAGAGGAATGAAGTTATAATTTCAAATGAGGAAAATGAAATGAATCAGAATAGGATATCGTAATTATAAGTTTTAAGAAATTCTTTAGTATATGAAAAAGCAATATACATATAAATTACACTTGCAAAATAAAGGAATGTATGAAAGGAATAAAGCCCTGATCTCAAATATAAACCTGGTCTCACAAGGAGACTCCGCGTACTAAAACTCACCGAAATTTATTTCGGTGTGTGCAGTTTATAAATGCCCGAATTGTACTGTAGGATTCTAATATAACCTGCATACATTGGTGATAAACTTTATGAATTGTTTCTCGGAAAATGTTGAGAAGTACATCAAATGGCTTTGCATGGGTATTTAATTGGGTGAAAGCTATTCGTAGAATTTTTTTTTATCAAATTCGGTGAGTCAGAGTACGTGGAGTCTCCTTGTCAGTTAGTGGCCCGAGACGATACATGCAAACTATCAATAGATTGGCCTGGGGCCTCTAGCCGAGAAAAAACTGTAATCATGTTACCATAAATGCATTTAATGGCTTTCAGATACGGAGAACAATGTAAAATAAGGACACAAGCTGTGAGGTTCGTTCTCAGGGGCGCTGCGGACCGGTTGGATATAAACTTCTTTATATATCAAAGTTTTATCTGATGTTTCCATGCCGAAATAAAATTACAGATCCCTGTTCAGAGGAGATACAGGTGAATTAAACGGTCTATTAATGCCTGAATGAAAACTTTCTGGAGACTTTTTTTGAATAGTGATCGGGGATTTTGTTTCATACTATACCCTGCGTTTTATCTATGGTAGACGCCATATTTTATTCTGTCTAATGCTTCCTATGAACAGTTTCTGAATAAAAGAGTATATCACATTTGGAGTGACGCCGTCGGCAGAGTAGTCAGACTAACAACGTTTTAGGTTATGGGATTTGTTAGGGCTGTGATAATGACGTTTGAAACGGGAAACTATTGTAAATGACAGCGGTGATTATTGTTTCATCTCTACTACCCGAGGCCATTTCCTTGCAATGCAGATTTTAAAAGTTGAGTTGAAGCCAAGCCAGCCTTCCTTTTCAGTTTCATCTGCTGACATATATTTGTGACAATCGTTATTCCATATAAATATTAAATAAGATTCGTAACCAAGCGAAGAGTGTAAGAAAGTATTTGCTTCCTTTTCAAGAATATAATATTTACATGAACTTTATGTATAGTCTTTCTCTGACTTGAGAATAGAATTCTTATACGAGGATCACTTGGAAAATGATGCAGCATATCATTTTAAAATAATTCATAGGCTTGCTACTGTAGATTGTATAGATACTATTTTTAGCCTTGCTACTTTTCCACATAATTTCCATCTCTTTAATCAAGAGCCACACGCCATCTTTGAACAAGTCACCTTGAAACCTTTTGGTAATATCTTCACAGCTTCAACAAGAAAGTTTTCATAATCTCTTGTGAATGTTCCCTATCCTCTCATTATTGCACGCAAAGAACTCAAGTTGCACGCTTCTATGTATGTGAATGAAATAAATTAGAAAAGAAGCGGGAATGTGTATCTACAAACTCTGTAAATAGCAAAGGTGTGGATGATGAATTGTTATCATAAAACATTTTTGGAGTGACTCCTTGCCTGTACAGTACATGGCTTTTCCCTTCTCTGAAATTCCTTTTGTTCCAAAACATTTTTTTTTTCTAAATATATAAAAATGTAAATATATATACCGGCTAACAAATTTGTGCAGTGGAAAATGGAAACTACTCAATGTCGTATCATTTTGCTAACACGTTCACTTTATTTCCATTATCGTTGCTATTTTAAATGTAATTCTACAGGCCCACTAATGTTTGAAATAGGCTGATTAATATTCAGTAAACCGAACATAGAATTGCCAATATTTATTATCGTTTCACAAAATAAACTCATTTCTCTAGATTTACATAGCAAAATATTTCATGCGCGAATTTTCATTGTGTGTCCGAAATAACATCACGCGTTGATTTCTTATCGGAGGCACTGAAGAATAAAGGAAGGAACGTCTGCAGGGTGTGAGTGTGCTATCTCTCGGCTTTTGCTATTAATCTTGAGCTGAGATGGAGTAATTAAACAAACGAAAAATCATGTTCGCCTCCGATTATCGATGAGGCCTGTTGATATGATGGAGTTGTTGGAAAAGAGAGTCGAACGACTGTTGATGTTGCCATAGCATCTATGGCAACTCTTATTAAGGGGGCTTTGAGAGACGGGCGGAAATCTCGCTTCCGTTGCCATAGAGACGCTATTTTAGGGATAACGGATATCCGGACCACAGACAAACATTAATATAATTGGTGGATAGAAAGAGCGAGAGAGTTGTTGGCTTCGCGAAGGCCGCCATCCTCGTCCGTTGGTCGGTCGATGGGCGATTTAATATGCGAGATGAGGCAAAGGGGTCCGGACAAGAATGTTGAACGGCGTCAAAATGCAAACAGACGATGAGGACGACGTCTTAAAAGTTTTCTGTTTGGTCTGCTCAAATATTAATCTTTGGCATGACAAATGTGCGGGCTTGTGTTCCGCACAATAACCCTTGAGGATCAGTGATCTTAACGGTCTTGTTAGCGGTTTTGGGATGAGATAAAGAGGAATTAGGCGATCTCGCTTGAATGGAGAAGTTTGCAACGATTCACTGTTATGAAATCCTATTGAAATTCAGAAAGTAACAGAATTGAATTGAATCTGTGTAGAGAAAATCTTATATTCACCGAAAGGAATTAAAACCGACGATATCAGCAAACCAATAAAAATGGTGGATCACAATAATTAGTTTGTCTTTTTTAAATCAAGTGGAAGTTTGCTCCTTCCAGGGACGTAACATGTCGGCCTTTCGGCCATACGGGCCCTGCTTAGAGGTTTATATAACAAATTAGTTAAAATAAAAAATAAAAATAAAACATCAAAAATAGAATGTTGATTTCTTTATATAAATGACTACTTTTTACATATATATATATATATATATATATATATGAAAGGAAATTAAATAATTACATGTAATTCATCAAAAATTAAAATTAGGAACTAGCCTATAATAAATGTTAAGTCCATTTTTTCACATATCCACAACAAATTTATCCTGCTTGACAAGTTCCGCATCATAAAGATCCTGATTGAACTTTTCATGAAGAAATCTTAAAATTAATCACTGGATCGGGCACCACACTATCCAATGGGAGACAATCATTGTCTAGATTGATATCATCCTAACATAGAAATATTTCTTCTACTTAGAATGTCCAGATGTAAAAAAAATTGTTCTTATAGTTCAAAGCACTAATTTAGAGGTGTCATATGACCTCGACGTGGAATAGCTTGGGAGCGACAGAACGAAGCGTCATTATTTCACAAAATAACCATATGTGCATGATGTGGTCTCTTCTCTCCGTGAGTGAAGACCATCTCGGCTTGTTCCTGATATGAATACCGGACCATTGTATACCCTATTCTAAAAGCGTTTTCACTTACGTGAATGAAGTTCGGCGACCTTGCAATACATTAAACCAGTGAAATTAATCGATTCAGGCAAGAAATCGAGTCCGACGTGATTCGAACTCGACGTTTTGCCTGAACCGATTAATTTCACTGGTTTAACGTATTACAAGGACGCCGAACATCATTCACGTAAATGAAAACGCTTTTGGAATAGGGCGTACCTCCGCTGCACAACGATTACTTAAAGGTAACTCTGCAACACACACTTGTCTGTGTTCTTAGGGGGGCAAGTTGTCGAACATATGTTGATATAAATTTTTTGTTACATTTCTTGTGAGGAATCACCCTCTGAAGTTTGTCTCTATTGTTTTAGTTCATCCTGTAAGTGATGTTGTCTTATGTCCGTAATAATATGGTAACTGTTATAATTTGATGCTATTTTCAAACTGGGGAAGGCCGTGGCCTGGTGGGCTTTCACTGAACACATAACTTCACTGAAGTTAAGCAACATCAGGCACGTCTAGTCACTGGGTGGGCGACCATCATACAGCAGTCGTTAATCTAGGTCCATCCAGGGACCAAACTCGTCGGCCTCTGGCCATACAGGCCCTGGATGGACATGTTGGATTACAATATATAATTAAACAAAATTAATTAAATTCACTAAGATTCAAGCGAATTACTTCAGGAACAATTTTTTACATTGGAAAATTCTAAAGAAGCTGAAATATTTTTATGGTATGATCGTTGCCTTGTATTGGAAATTATGGTATCCGATTCAATGACTGAACTTTTTTACGAACTGCATGTCAATATTTAATTCCTCTTTTAATTAATAATCATTTATGTAAAGAAATTAGAATTCTATTTTTCTCATTCCACTTTTTTTTTTAAAAATATATATTTTCACTTATGAAAATATTTTTGTAAGTTATACTTGAATTGAAAATAATTATAATTTAATGAGATAAATAAACTTCAATAAATTAATAATGAATAATAACGTAAGTAATAATTTTGACTATTTTGGACTTGAAAAGTGATATTCAGTTATTATTTACAATTATTATTTATTATTATTTATTTAAGCTTTTTAACTTATTAAATAAATAGCAAGTAATTAAATTAATCTCATTGTCAATTTAATATAAAAAATGTTAGTTAATTGATGCAAATTTAGTCCTTAACTGCTATTTATTAATTTCATGAAATAACTAACTTTATAATAAATTGGCTTCCATTGTATATATTTGGAATTTTTTTTACATTGATTATCTTTTTCAGTGATTTGTAGTTTTTAATTTTTTTACATTTCCAATTTTAAAAAAAGTAAGGGGAAAGAAAAGCACCCAAAAATAAACAATCTTATTTTCCTCGTTTCACTATATTCAATTAACAGCATTTCAATTACAGAGATTTCCCAGTTCAATTCAAAGAACTTTAATTATCTACAGAAGTCTTCACTCTCAACTTTGTTTCCAGTAACGTCTGAGTTTAATTAAATTTTAAACAGCTTTATATTTTTAGAAACTAAATTTTCTAGTTTTAGGTTCAACCATAATTAAGATCTTTTAATTATTTTCCTCCTATTAACTTCTCAAACTTCGATTTTCATCACATAACTTCCCCTTCATTTTCACTGTTATACATTTGTTTAGCTTCCATTTGATAAATTAGGATTAATGTTATTTTTTTGTTGTTGCCTAAGTACAACGTTAATGTATTTCGTAAACTCTCAAGGGCTTGTGAAAGTTGTGTAAAAGTGGGTTTTTTTTACTGCTTCAAAGGAGGACCGAGGTTTTGAGTTTGTTTGCCTTCCGCCTTGCAAAAGCTGTTTTCCGCATCGAACACTGTATTAGTGTCATAGGAAAAGTAAAAGACATTGAGTGGCACTTTACGATGAGTTGAGGATTTCATTAACGGAAACAAACCCCTTTAATTAAGAAGTTTTCGCCGGTTTCTTAACACTTCCTTTTAGAAAACTCCTTCCTTGAATAACCCCTTCGCAGTTTGGTTGAGTGCGTCTTTCAAAAGGAAAAAAGAAGACAGAAAGCTATTGAAAAACAGTGTTAATAGTTAACTTATTCTCGCACCCAATAATGTTGGAATAGTAAGTTGAAACTAATTTTTTTGTTAATTTTTCTAAGCTTTAAATTAGCTTGCTCTGTCTAATTTTGTGCGTGTTTTTCATTTCTTTGTGCTTGAGATTCGAATGTTCATGGTGCTCGTTCTCGCATTCTAAAAATCCTAGAAAACTCAAAAATGGCTCATTTTATAGGTCCCGGAAGGCATATTTCAACGATCCCTTTTTTTTTGGAAGGCCAAGCAAATAAAAAATTTAAGTCTTTAAAACAATGAAAATTTTATTCACTCCTCCTTTCTCGACAAAGAAATAAAACCTCCGCTTCTGTATCCAGTTCGTTGTTTAGTACAAACACTGCCTGGACTAAAATTAGTTGGCCGACGAGGGACGTTTAGAAAACAATGCTCCTCATTTTAATTTTCAACAGTAATAAAGATAAAAAATGAAATAAAATTTTGCTTGCTGCAAATTTGACATTTCCCGCGGAATTGCACGCCATTTCAACAGATGGCGGGTTTGTAGTATCCTTTCAAAATGGAGTTTGTGAAGGATGAAGTTACAGACAATGAGCTGAGTAGATGATAATAATTAAAATAAATAAAACTCTCAGTAAGTGATATCCTATCTTTGTCATTTTGTAAATTGACAAATTGGCATCTTAATAAAGAATTCCTCATTACATATGGTGGTGTTTCACTTTTCTATAGCCTTTTCAAAAAAGATGCAACTTTTATGCCGGAGTTTTTTTTTTATTTATAGGGTCTGGCAGTTCGAATAGCAGATGATAAAGCAATGAACATTTATGAAAATCTTAAGTCTTGTATAAAACATACATCGAACTTCTTCTGTCACTGAGTAATAGTAATAAAAAAAAGAAATGGAGCATAGATAGTTATTACGGTTGATGACTACTTTTGATTCATGCATGCGGAGCATTTTTTCCATTTGCTTACATCTTCTTACTAGGCAAAGAATTCATTTTAATTCTTTGTTCTTTGCAAGTTTATCACTTTGAATAAAGTATTTTAAAATATAACTGTCTATTTTTAAGATTATACGAATTAAGTAAAGCTCATATTAATCTTAAAATGTTTATTGTTCATGTTATTTGTTCGCTCAATAGTTTTTAGTCCGCTACTGATAAGATCCTCAGACATTCTTATAATTCGCATGTTATTATGGGGGTAGCCAGGATTTATGTTGGGGTGGGGGGGGGGGGGCCAAATCAAATGCATACGTGGGAAAATTACATGATAAAAAGTTCATCAAATACCAGCTCTTTTTTGCAGAATAAAGCTATTACCAATAATCCGAAGTTTTACCATTTACATCTTATTTCTTCCAATAATCAAGAATGTATACTGAGGATTTAGGGCCTGGGGGGGGGGGGGGACAGATCTATTGGCAGTAATTAGTTTTCATATTCAAGTTACTATGCACACGTAAAAGTAAATACTTAAAACAATTTTATAAAAGCCATCTGTATATCGTGATAACCATCTGCATTTTATCACATGTTTCGAATCGCTTATGGAAATATGCCGCCTACTTTTGCAAGTATATAAGTTTATTTCCAGTGTTTTTATGAACTGAAGAAAGTACGAAAATTCTATTAAAAGAAGAGGGAGTTACATCTTAATGTAGAAAATGTTTTGTTAATATACACAACCCTATCAAAAGTCATGGGTCACCATCACTTTAATAGAAACACTCAAAAATATACATTTTTAGTTACTTATCGATCCACCTTTTGCTGCTATCACAACTTCTGCTCTCTGGGGCATACTGTCCACAAGGTTTTGATACCTTTCGACAGGTAATTTTTGCCATTCTGCCATAAGTGTCTTGGACAGTTCGGTCACGGATTTCGGGCGTTCCGCACATACGCGCAATCGACGTTCCAACACGTTCCACAGATGTTCCATGAGGTTCAGATCGGGGCTCAATGCAGGCCAGTCAAGTTCTCGAACCCCCTTTTCATCGGACCTTTATAGCAAGGTGCGATATCGTGCTGAAACAGAAAAGGGCCATTGCCAAAGTGCTGCCAGAGAGATGGGAGTGCTGCGTTGTCCAGGATGTCTTGGTAACGCTTTGCGTTTAGATGTCCGTCCACAGAAACATTGCACTCAACCCATACCATCAAAAGCACCCCCACACCATCACCGACCCTCCGTCGAACTTCACAGTGGGCACAACACAGCTTGGCAGACAACGTTCGCCATCTCTCCCGTCCATCCGATTGCCATATGGTGTAGCGGGACTCATCACTCCATTCAACCATTCGCAATTGACGCAGAGTCCAATGTCGTCGCTCTTTGCACCATTGCAATCGCCTCGCTGCGTTGCTGGTGCTGATGTGAGGTTTGTGAGCTGCCGCTCTGCCATAAAAACCCATTGCATGCAGTTCCCTGCGAACAGTCAGGGTCCTCACAGTTGTTCTTGTCGACTCTATGAACGATCTTGTCAGTCCTTCAAGCGATGTGTGACTGTGTGCAGTGACCACTTTACGAAGAACCCTTTGGTCTCTGGCCGACATGATCTTGGGTATTCCAGTCTTAGGCGGAACACTTGGGATGCCTTTCTCTTTCCATGCCCGGATGACGTTGTGAACGGTCGATTTCGGGATGTTTAGGAGGGTTGAGGTGTCTCTAACAGTTTTACCTGCGAGATAGCACCCAACAATTGTACCTCTTTGAAAGTCTGAAAGCTCTTTTCTTTGAGACATTCTTACAGCATTCACGCAAGCATCATCTCATAATAACATACTCTCTGTTATGTAGTGCTGGGAAGAATGCCAACAGTGAAATTGCAAAGGAATGTCCCATTTTCATGCAAATCAGGATTGTCCCATGACTTTTGATAAGATAGTGTAGTTTTATTAACTATAGATGTCAAAGAGCCATTACTAGCATTTCCTGTGGTTAAAAAAATACTGACGTAATCAGTTTTAAGCTAAATTTATCGCTGATGGAAACTAAATGTCCTCCCTATAATGTCCCAATAGTATCAAGCATCCTTTGATGCTTTATAGATGATGTCGAAAATTCAAATTTTAAGTAACAAACGCAGATACTTTGAAATTGATGAATTGAGATTTTCTCCGGTATCTTGATGTATGAAAAATAATACTGCCAATGGACTTACCTGAGTTTAACATAGCCTGACAGATTGGTTAACAAGAGCACTTTCACTTTCGATATTTCATTAAGCTATAAGCACAGAGCTAATAGTTTAACTTTATTTCTACTCAGAATCTCGTTACGATTTTATGCATTCGATATGACGTTGACAGAAGGCTAGTTATTAATAATTGAATTTATATTTCATTCGTATCGATCCAACCACGTATCGATTTTTCCAGCTTATCAAATGGCAACGAGCTTTTGACGTGATTTGTTACAAAGAGAAATAATTTAGCAGAAGAGACACACGCACGCACAAAAAAAAGGGTGGAAACAAGATGTTGGTAGAAAAGATTTTGCGTTGTGAGGGTGGGAGGGGTGAAATGAGAGGGGGGTCGGGAAGGGAGGGGTTTGTTGTCGAAGTATCTCACGATAAAAAGGGGAAGAAGGCCCTGGCACCATCCTCATCAGCGTAATGTCGTTGCCTTGAAGAGGAGCGAAGTGCGCACCGCCGGTGATAATGCCGACGCTGGATGGGAGCTGATAGCCGACGCCCACGCTTTTATTCAGCTTTTTACGGCAAAGACTCAGGTGGTTGACGAAATAAAATTCACAGCGCTCTGCCTTCGTTGGCAACGATCAGCTACTCTGTTGGTTTAGTGGTCAGAAGAGGCAGCAGGAGATAAAACGAGAGGAAGGACGAAAAATTATAGAAAGTGGTGGGTGTAGAAGAAAAAGTTTAAAAATAAAGAAAACGGACAACATCACCTAAAGGAAAGAGGACAATAATAACGACCTTAAGCAAAACGAGCAATAAAACGGAAACGGGCGTGGAAATTTTTATTTGAGTATGAAGAAGTTTTTATCTATTGATGGAATTTGTTTTCGGATTACACGTTCATTCTTTTTGTAAGTTTTAAGATTATTGTTGAGCTAGAAATCTTTGGGGCTAAAATTTCAATCCGGTCTGTGTGCGTTTTTGCGTGTGAGCGATTTTTTAAGGCTTTCGATTTAAACTCGTTTGGTTATTTTTGTTACTATTGTATTAATTTTATGATTTAAAAAAATGTAATATTTTTATACGAAAGGATATGAAAAATTCATGTGGCTACTGATATGATTTCATAACGATAAACAGTTCTTTTAAACTAGTGAATCAAAACTGTTGCACCCCTCCTACCTATGCAGAAAATGGAGAAATCCCAGATCTACCTGTAGCCAACAAATAGGAACTCGTGAGAGGGCTCTCCGTTGGTGATCTTCCGATGACCAGTGTTCAACCATCGTACTGTACAGTGAACTGCACATTTGTGAATCATGCAAAACTTAGCAGAGCATGTGCCATGATTTGCTTATAGAAATGTTTCCGTTTCATTTTTCGGTGATCTATTCATCCGATTAGGATGCGGGTTTTTTTTTTTCCTTTGCGTTTTTTTTCACGTGGAACAAATTTGTAATTGAAATTGGTACCTATGTTACAGAGATAAATTTTGTATATCCCTAATTTTCATAATCATGTCACCGCAAGGTCACTTAGTCCACCCACGACTTCCTATTTGTTGACTGCAATAGATTTGAAATAAGTCCATTTTCTGCATAGGTAGGAGGGGGTAACAGAATTTTGACTCGCCCTGTTTGGTTTGAGTTAACTTTTTAAACCAAATCGGGGTTGCTGCTTTTATAAGAAAAAAAAATTATTTGGCTATCGCCCCTTTGAGATGTATCTTCTTTAAATGCAGATATACAAAATTCTTCTCACAAATTTAGAAATGTAAAAGATTAGTTATACTCTGTCCACTTGGTCAGATATGGTTTCATTTTTATGGCAAGAATGTGTGATAACGATAACTGAAATTAGGAATTTTAATGAACTCGCCCATTTTTGCTTTCGTTGGACAGACTGTAAGTAATATTTGCTCATAAGAGGACTTTTTCACGAATAAGGTCAACATCTTAGTTTATTACGTCACTGTAAGTAATTATAATATTTAATAGTAGGGGTCAAGCAATGGTTAATTTTAAAAGTTAAAAATATTCAAAAATGCAGAGTTCAAAAAGCATGTGGCTTGCTTAACCCTAATTCGTAGGCCTGCAATTATTTTGCTTCTTTTTCCTAACCTCGATCCCTACTATGCATAACTTCAGAACAAAGATGTGGCATAGCGTCCATGTCTATTAATATAAGTGCTGCTGCTAAAACTCGTTTTAGATGCCTCAAGACTGTTCAAATTCTTCAAAATTTCGACCTAATATCGCAACTATTTGCCGACCATTCAGCATTATTAAAAAATTTTACAGCCTTGGACAATTTAAGGCCATTTTCTTCAGATTTCCAAAATTGTTTATTATTTTCTTTCATTTTTTTCATCATTATTTAAGGGGTGTCCGGAAAATAGAACTCCAGATCGGTTTTTGTCGTTCTTCTTGGTCACCAGAATACTTCAGGATTGGATCTTGGCATGGAACTTAATCCTCAAGATGTAATTTAATTCCACTCGACTTTAAAGACTCACTTGGATTTTTTACAAAATATCCTTTTTCACATTTTCAAAAAATATCATTACTGAATTTGCGAAGTCGGTCTTTCTTTTGCCAATTTTTTCGAATTTTTTCTTAAGTTTGACTTCAGATTGGTATAGAGCATCAAAAAGTAAGTAAAAGTTTATAACAGGCACACGTGTTTTATCTGTTCGAGAACATGGCTAAAATGACAGTCAAAGTTTGGTCAAAATTTTAAGTCTGTGATACTACAGGGTGATTCAGTCAATTACGTACGATTTTAATGGTTTTTTACTCAAGAACTAATAAGCATAGGAATGTCATATAGATCTTACAATACACATTACACATTGGAATTTCACATCTCATGAACAACATGGTGGATGTGTTCTCCATTCATCTGTACAGCCTGAGGATGAAGTTTTGCAGTACTGCGCCTCGCATCTCAGATTCGGTGGTTACCTGATGCGCCTCGCATCTCCCAAGATTCGGTGGCTGCCTGACGAACCTTCCATGTTGCGGGGGCGTCTGGTGAACACCTCCTTAAGGAACCCCCACAGAATTGACCCATCAATTCAACAAGGTCATCTCCAACCGTTTCCCAAACCTCTTCAACGACGGATTCAGCTGGCCACCGACCAGTCCTGACCTTAACCCCTGTGACTTGACTTCTTTCTGTGGGGCTTCCATGATTTTGCATCAGATGGTCCAGAAATGTCATTTTATTGACCAGAATAAGCATTAGGTGGACTAGTGTGAAATCTCATTTGATTGACCAACACAAATGTCATAATATCACCGATTTAAAATTTTGACCGAACTTTGACCGCTATTTTGGCCATGTTCCCGAATAGATGGGACATGTGTGTCTGTTATAAAGTTTACATGCTTTTTGATGCTCTATCCGAATCTGAAGTCAAAACCAAAAATTAGAAAAATATTGGCAACGAAATGACGGACTTCGCAAATACAGTAATGTTTTTAATCGATTTGTGCTTTTAACATCGGTCTAACAATGCAATAACACGCATTCCCAACTGATTTGAGCTTTGACGATCAAGAATATTGCACTTTAGTATTTATTTATCAAGTGCATTCTGAATGGAACTTTAGCATGCAGTAATTTATTATGTTGTTTAATATCTGTGCAGTGCCTGTCTTTGGCTTCCATTGAGTAATCATGAACGCTCGACTGATAATCGTTCCAGTGACCCATAACGGGTATAACATTGAATGACAGTAGCTATGCATTATACTGCCAATATAAATGAGATCTTCATGCATATGGTTAATTAATTGATTCGCTAATGTCACTAATTTATAACTGCCACGGTTGCGTCATTCATCTTCAGTATGACATTTATATTTATCTGAGATATTTATCTTTGTTCGTTTAATTATTTGTTCTCTTAGAATATATTTCAGCCATGACAAACTATCCTGTTGGCATTTTCTTTCCTTCTAAAACCCTATTGGGAGTGTTTCGAAACTTTTATTTATTGAAAACTATAATCGTTGTAATTATTAGTTAAAAAGTTTCAACTTTTAAATTCCTGGTTTTATGATATTACGACCATAAGGAATTAAAAATAGATAAACACATAAAGCAGTATAAACGAAGAAAACATGAAAATAATGATAAATAAAAATAAATTTTTGTGCTAAACTTAAAAAGAGTAAAATTCATAGAGCCTATCCGCTGAGTTGCAGCTGACGTTTGGCGAGCATAAAGGCGACAGTGGACGAACTGAATTTTATTCTAATGAACGTCGCGAGCCACCACCGTGGCACCTGTAAGGTTGCAGTCACCTGTAGGAAGCAGTCACGTGACAAACTACACGCTCCCATAATTTACGCGCAGTGATTCCACGCGGTGGAAGAAGTTTTCTCCCGTTTGTCGTCCATCAAAATTCGTTGCTGCACAGCTGGCGCCCACGCGTCACATGATTCTTTCGAGGCCCACTGCCCCCTAACGGAGGAACCTCACATACAAGAAACATCCAGAGCCCCTTCTTTCTTTTTTTTTTATTTTTTCTTTCTCTCCTTCTACACTCCTCCTCCCTATTATCGAAGATTTGGAAGCCCGAAGTAATTGAACCAGACTCAGACCGGATTGAACCATATAAAGTCGTGTTTGATGGCAATGTGCAATTATTCCGAGCACTGCGTTTCGGGAGAATTTTCATGTTTTAGCAATTTCTGCTTCACCGTGGCTTGATTTGCGCTTCAGAAAGCCCCGACCTAAACGAGCCCGCCGCCATCTCCACCCACTCCCTTGGAACCAATTAAATTCTACGGGGAAAGACCTAACAGCTGGTGAAGCTCCGCTCCCTTTCTCATGTCTCCCGCAAAACATCCTTTTTAAAGGCTCCAGCGACCATTTTAAAGGGGTTTTTAAGGGAGCCAAAATTATTTATTATTAAATTATTAAGATATCATCGCGAGCACACGCACCAACCTTGTTTAGTTACCTACTAGGTTAAATAAACTTCGTTATAGCATTACTGAATTCAAATGAGTTTCTGCATAAACTTCTGTAAAGGGCAAACGACCTTTAGGTTGAAACTGTTATTTGGTTATATTTAAATAATAAAACTCACACAAAGATTATGACTCTCTAGTTTATATCGAGAAGCGCCGATGTGTTAAGCATGCTTTGAAATTCAAAAATTTATGGTTGGGTTTAGAAATGTTGGCTCTTTCCATCTCTGTAATCTCTTTCACTGTTCCTGCATATTTTATGGCTCAAAAACAAACAAAGCCAAATTGGGTCTTTTTAAAGAGGGCTCTCGGTATTACGTATAAAGGCTGTTTCATATATTATGATTGAGATTGATTTTTCTTAGTTTCCATTTATTTCATTCCATTCATATCGAAATAATAATGTTGTAATCACGCCATAATATGTAATATGCCCAAGACATCCACTACGAGGAAAGATCAAAAATTTCTCATACGAATGTTACTGGAAAAAAAATTTTATTGCAGATAACGAAAACTTATTATTCCCTTTCGAAATATCTATCTTGCGCATCGATTCAGCGGTCCCAGCGTTTGATCCAACTTTAGTAGACTTCCCAGAGACCGTTTTTGTCAAGCTTGGTATGGATACCCCTGACAGCTGTGTTAACTTCCTAATCAGTTGCAAACTTCCATGTTCATTTCGGCTATAGTTTCCTTCGTTATGTTGCATTGTGCGCCAGCGCGTTGTCCTGATGCAGAATGAATCCTTGCTCCGAAAAGTGAGGTCTCTTTCGGCGAATGTGCGCATAATATTGTTTTTGATGACGTGAAAGTAGTATGAGCAAGTTTCAGTAGAATGTGGTGGAACAACGTGATCATAAATAAAGCCTTCAGCGTTGAAAAATACGTGGTGCATGACCTTTTCGGCGGAGGTAATCACACGCGACGCTGTGTGATTCCACTCTGACGATTTCCTCTTTCGTTCAGATTCGTTATGGTGCACCCAACTATATCACACGTGACAATCTTGTTTAGGAAGACAATTTGTAATAGAACGAGCAAAGGAGGGTGATTCTAACGATATATAGGAGATTGGTAATACTTAAAAAAATAAACATGTAAAAATATTAGTTCGAGAAATTTTTGATCTACCCTCGTACAAACACCATATGGTCAAAAGTTTCCGGACACTCTTCCAAAACAATTGTTACGTGTCCTAGTGTACATGTCTATGATGTTTAAGATAGTATAAATAAAAACATGCCTTACTGGTCTCCTTCTGGACAGAATGGGATGAATTGGAGCGATGATTTTGATCTAGGCCATATCGCCCAAAATCTATGACTGAATTTATCAACGCTCTTCGCAAGAACGGAAGAAAGCTACTGAACCTATCTACCAAAATTTGAAACCGTAAGAAAAGCAAAGTAGAGGGTTAACGCTATATTAATTTTCGTGATATTATGCTCACAAGGGAAAAAATACAAGTGTCCGGAAATATTTGCAATACAATATTTTCTTCACGTTTAGAGTGTGTGTGATTACAAGTTGTACCACTGAATATTAACTGGAAATTAATACTCCCGAAGAGGGTGTAGGAAAATAGCGGAAGCCCTGAGTTAATCTTACTTTTACCCCGTTATCTGCACTTTTTACCCCCTCCCCGGTTTTTATAGGATTTTTTGTCATGCTGAAGATTGATTTCATCGAATGTATTATTTAGAAAATATAAAAGAGCTATTATCTTCTTTCCTTTCTCATCATATATTGCCATAGTTCTGAAGACCAAGTGACTGCCACTCTCACAACTCCGACTCCACTAGGGCAATTGGCCCAAGCTTCATGGTAATGTGTATCTTGCCTAGAGGAATTTGCATATCAAATTTCAGCCCTTTGCATATCTAAATACCACGTAGATCACTGGTACTTGGTTCCATCTGACCCCCACTCCCGTAATTCCGACCCTAATGGGCCAATCAAATCCAAACTAAATAATGAAGTAGAACATGTCTATGATAAGCTATTTTCCGAGTTTCAACCTTCTACGTCAAAATGTGGAAAATAGGAAGGAGACGGACAGACAGACACTGTAAAACCAATAAGTGTTCCATTCTTCCGCTACTTAATAAAATCACACACGTCGTGATATTAAGTTATCGACGACAAAGTACTTCTTTGTATTTCCTCCCCTTTATTATTTTGCCTGCAATTGAACAGCTTTATTTATTTATTAAACATCATAAAAATAATATCGAAACGCTGAAAGAATTGAAAATTTCCAAAATATTCGAAAGCTCTATACAGTCTACCATTCGCTGCTTTAGCCGGCAATTTGGTGATGACTTTAAGAAGAACGTAGTCATCGCGACAAAACATGAACTCCAGAAAGCTCACTCCGTGAAAACGGGAAGGGGCAGAAGATATGTTCGGGCCTGTCTGCAAAAGAACTGTGGCCATTTCCAGCATACAATGTCGGGAAAAGTACGCTGTGCCTACTATTTGTATGTTCGTATTCGAATTGGTGCCAGCTCCGGGGACATAAATATTTTGAACTGATGCCGGACCCGCAGGTCATACGGAGCAGGATTTATTGGACCTAATAGCCATATATGTGCCTCTTTGGAGAGTCGTTCTCTCTCTGTTGGACCATGGAAGCCGAGATAGCCGTTAATGTAGACGATCATTAATGCTCTGTGGGAATCCACCATTGCACCGCTTATTGCAGCTCTTTATCCGGGTGCTTCCATTCTTCGGAAAAACCCACAGCAGCCGCAGATTTTGTACAATTTTTGATAATCATGCGCTTGTGTTTTTCTATTTCTCCTTTCGTTTCCTGAGAATAGCAATTGTCTATTCGAGATTAGTCATAATGTTTTGACTGGAGCATTCTTGTATTTCATGTTTATTAAAATTATAAATCAATACTGCGTTATTCGCTTCTGAACAAGAATTTTCATACATACTATTGATCACAGGGAGAGGCGTTTAATTTGTTAAGTAAACGGGTTAATCTATAGTTGAAAATCTCCCTCCCTTTTATTGTGTTCTTCTGTTGGATGGCTTTGTTTCCTTCGTTCGCTTTCCACTCCAACCTTTCATTATTAAAACGGCATTAGCTGCAAAACTCGGAAACTTTTCTCCTTCCATCGCAGGAGCGACCTGAGCGAGCAGCAGAGAGTCCCTTTTTCCTCTTTTCTTTAGCTTGTCTATGCCCTTTGACCTCGGCTGCCTCGCTTCTTGTAATTCGTTTGCCTCGGCGCTGAGTTGTTGAAGAGGGATCCACGGCCTCTTCCATTCGCAATGGGATTGGTCTTTTGCAACGACCATTGATTAAAAACCATAAACAACAACTAAGTCGGGGTGCATATTAACATGTCACCCAGCGCGCTCTCTCTAAGAAAATTACGAGCGACGCTTGCCAACTCTAGGCGGTGCCCCATAAGCCAACCTCAGCTTTGAATCGAGGGGGACGGAGGGAAAAAATATTCACTAACTCCTACACACCAGGTTATTTCTTTTTAGAAATATGATTTCACAAGAATTTAAATAATATTTCATGTCGAAAGAAATATTTTTCTAAAGCAGTTGCATCTCTGACATAATGTAAAGCGGTGCTAAAGATGACCACGTATTCTATAATTAATTAGGCGCTTGATTACTAAACAATTAATCCATTAATAATATCTATATGAGGTTCGATAAGTAGCAAAGCTTAAACACTGCTTTGATTGTTGTAATCCAGCTCCTTTAGATCTTGAAATGTTATATAAAAGTGTAACAAAATGCCAACGCCAAGATCAGATTCAACACCTGGCAAGTTCAAAATCTTTGTTTTTAGCTGAGATTCATTAAAATCGTTCAAATAGTCTAAATAGCTCAAAATTGTTTTCTGTTCATTTCGTAAGGCTTTTGAAAATGATTTAGTACGATTTTCCCCATTCATTTTATTAAGTTGCTAAAGATGGAGCTGCTTGCTGGTTTCACCATGTCCATCCGTCTGTCTGACCGTTCTCTTCATGTTTTCGACATTCTGTGACGTAGAAGGCCGAAATCGGGTGTGTAGGTTGCTGTGGGTATGTTCTCCTTCATTATTTAATTTGATCCGGATTGTCCCAGTGGAGTCGGAATTATATGGTATGCGAGACTAGAGTTCCTGTATTCTATAGGAACTTCACATCTTTCATTAGCAGCATATGGCAAACGAGAACAAGAAGCTTGGTTTTAGTCAAACCGCAAGACCAAGAGCATTGAATGGAATGATCGATTAAGGAAAAAAGGAAATAATAATTGGAAAATGGTCTTTGAGGATTTTTTCACGCCACTACCTCCGATATTAATTAATAAATAGTGAAAAATAGCAAAGAAAATTCCACGGCCTGGACTCGAACCAGCGACCTCCGGGTATACGGTAGCTTAGTGGTTAGAGCGCCGGGGCGTATACCCGGATGTCTCTGGTTGGAGTCCAGGCCGTGGAATTTTCTTTGCTATTTTTCACTATTTATGAAAAAAGGAAAGTTTATTCTCATACATGACTCTATATCATACTTCTCCCGTCCAGGAATTATCACCCGTACTCGCCTTTTTTTTTTTTTTTTTTTTTTTTTTTGTTAATCGATCATTCCACTCAGGGCTCTAGATTTTGCGGTTTGACTTAACCTGCATCAATGTTTGTTACGGGTTTTTAATAAATCATCTTTCTTATAAACCGTGATTTTATGGTCAGTTGGGCTAAATCACGAAATTTTTAGTTTACCATCATCACATTCAGTACTAATAATATTCTCTCTGACCATTGTTTGTAATTACAAAGTTACTGTTTGGTTGAAGTTCTAAAATTTAGTGGATTAATTTTTTGTGATAATTGTTTTCGTCACTCTATTCGCCAAGACCATTATAGCATGGGAATGTTTCATTCACAGAAACAAAAATGGGGCACAGAGTGGTAAGACCCTTAAAACAATGATGACATAATGGATGACAAAAAAAACAGAAACAAAAACAGAAATGAAAATAATGATTAAAAATATAATAAAAGAAACTGGAATAATATTTTTTAATCATTATTTTCATTTCTATTTCTGATCTAATCCTATCTCAACATTTCTTTCCTTTTATTCCCAGGCTATCCCATTGGCTCCTTTCTTTTCTCTTTTTCTAGCTAATCCCGTCCTCCCCCCTCCCCTATTGCATCTGTACTTAAGGACGTTTTCCAGCGCCTTTCTTCTTCAATTATTGTTCTTAAATTATTTATTTAAATACACTGGAGATTTTATTTAAACCATTTTCATGACTGCGCAGTTTGCGATAATGATTTAGTTACTAAAGATGCAGGATAATTTCAGGTAGCCAGAATAAATATAAGTATTATCTACTAACAATTCTCTAGACATGCTTCTCATTCCTTTTCTCTATGATCTGCGATAAGCAGTGATTAATTTATACGTAATGTGCTCAGCGGTTATGTTTGAACAGGCGAATTGAAAAAATAGAAAATAACTCATCTGAGTGAGTTTGAGGGGTGTCATTCTTGGATGCCACATTAGTATAATGATCATATGTACTATTGGCACTCGAATGGTTCAAGCAAATTAATGACTGGTAATGTGATACTCAAATGGAGACGTTCTGCCAATGCAACTTTAGGAAAATCTCCAGTGTATTTAGTAATAGTGAATTGCTATTTCTAAATGTTGACATGACATCTACTTTAAAGGATGTCTATGCGCTTTTACAGCATTTGATTATTTCCTGGAATTGAGCTTCTAATAAAACTGTAGCTTTAGTCACATGCAGTCGTAGGCTCCTCATACCCCAAATTTGCTAAATTGAGATAAAAAAGCAACTGGAAAACGTCCAAAAAAGGCCTTTCCTGGCACTGCTGTAATCGTCGGAATGGCATAGCAACATCTGTGTAGTGTCTGCATAACAGCGGCCAAGCTTTTGCGAATCATGTGCAGCTTCCCCCAGTGGAGTGTGCCTTTTTTGCTTTGATTTATTGCTACGTATTCTATTGCCGTTTGCCGTAGAGTGATACCATTCTTGTACGTTCTACTGAAGCGAATTTCTGGACATGAAGTGACGACCAATAAGCAGTTTTCTTTATAATCGTTTAACTTTTGTAATGTTAAATGGACCTCAGTAAGTGCAGTCGTTGCTCATTGTCGCAGTATAATTTCCATCAAATGCATCTTCTCCTCTAGCTTGACAGAAATTGCAGGGGTCTTTGCTACAACATTTCCGAGATGTTGCAGATGGCGATGATGCGTGTGCTCCGTTCAATTTCTGAGAGTAATCGAGCTATTGTTCTTCATTCCATTAGGCTTTTAGCTTGAAATGGGATCACGTCTCGTTTACCCGTCACCCAACAATTACCAATTGGGGCATATCTGTATTTTGTAGAACCCCCGTTTTTATGAGATGATGGGAGTAATTCGAAGAGTTTAAAGCCGCGCCTGTAATTATTTTATGTACAAACAGATACTTCAGAATGCACATCCAAAATCATCTCCTTTATTCTGTTTACTTCGATGAAAGTTTTTGGCTCATTTGCTCGTAAAATTTAATTGCGTTAAATTACACTCGGCACTGCTTTAGTGTGCGGTCTACCAGCTTTCGCATTCTATCAGATGAAGCTGTGGACTACTAGGCACAGGGTAGTGAAATTATTATTTGTTTCTAATGGGGATTTCCCTTCAGACCCCAAGCACATACTTACCAACTGAAACATTCCTCTAGCTATTTGTTTTTGGTGTAATCAGAGTTAGATTAAAATCACATTGTTATTTTTATGTAGGCTAGTCGGAAGAGCACACGCCAAAACGGCACCTTATGATTTGATCGCAGCTTTTTTGATTATTTAACGAGGAAGGGAATGTTCATTCATTTATCCGTTCTCTGAGTTGAAAAGCTCTACCATATTTCATAGTGTTTTTAATCCTTTCGATTATACATTACAATATTGTTCATAGTTTATTAGCAGGTTCGCAAAAACCCGAGCGAAAGTGAAAATGGTTTTCTAAAGCTCATCATTAAACTATTTTTGCGCATGCTCAGTTAACTGCTTAATTAATTGACTAGCTAATCAGTTAAATCGGCGACACCAATTTCAACTGTTGTGTTAATCCTCGGTGATAAACGTATCGTGTTGTGGTTCCCATTTATCCGGCTTTTCGAAGCACTCATTTCGGGGATTTGGCGGACGCGAGCTTTCCATCAGAATCGTATGAAAATTTCAGCTTATCAGTTAAAAAAAAACCGTAACCCTCAAAAACAAATTGTTTTATAAGGCTGGTGATATTGAGAGGTTTTTAATTAAGGTGTTAAAAATAAAAAAATTAATTCATATTCCAAATTTGTTCTTTCGGAAATCTCATAACCGGGTGATGTTGAATGGCCTACATCACAACCTATGGAGTTGCATGAAATGAAGTGATCCGAAAGTTTGCAGAATCTAACTCGGAGTTGATAAGGTGAGGGGGCGAAGACAAGAGCGGAAGAAACGACTCATGAATGTATTAAGGGAATTAGATAGAGGGTTCGACGCGTGCTTATTCTTTCTAACGGTCCTTGTTCGGTTGTAGGGAATCATCTGCGAAAATCTTCGCCCGAAAATTTCATTTCCTTCTCTCTTTTTTTTGTGGGGAGACTAAGAGGAGCGTGCGATGCCAACACACGAAACGTCCGCCCCCGCCGCCGCAACCATTTCCACGCAATCAGGGCAATTTGAACGCCTTGTTTCCCGAAACACACACACACACATATACATACTGAGATACATAAAATACATAAAAAGAAGAAACTTTCCCCATTGGAAAAATTATACAACGGGAAGAGAGTGAGAGGGAAAAAATTGCACACGAACAAGTAGAGAAGTGGCAGGCACTTTTACCTCTTTCCTTCCGTATTAATCCTCTTTCGCCCATTCCATTCGCAAATTCTTAACGACAAATTGTTTCAATGAATGGCTAAGATTTTTTACATCAGAGAAATCTCTTACATCCTAAAGTCGTTGAAGAAATCGCATTTTCTTACACCATCATTATTTTTAACCTTGGCAGTCCACAGGCATCCTCAGATTGATTTCTAAAAATATATAGCTAGCCTGATGATAAATTAACTTATTATTTCTTCATCAGACTTTTATTCAGTGTATCGAGATGGTTTCTCCTTAATGTGTTCGCTTTAATGCGGTATTTACAAAAATGAATCGATTGCGCTCTTATATAATTATCAGAATTTTTTCGTTCCCTTTTTATTCTTAAAACCGTCTGAATATATTCTGTTTTATATACTTTGTTCAGAATGTTCTTTATTTCGCATTGACAATCTTATTTAAATGATCTATTGTTTATGAGTGAAATTCAGTAGATAAGGACAAGTTGCATTATATTGAATTAATATACACTGAAGTGTCAAAGACATGGGAGCATCGTATGCAAATTTTCAAGTGTCGTTTGGATGGCGTAAAAGGTGTATAAATAGTCAGTGTGGTATTAGTCCTGTCAATTCGACTATAGCAGTCATCTGAAACGTCTTGTAACGTGAATTATCAGAGTTTGAACGCGGAATGATAGTTGGAGCTAGATTCTATTTCTAAGTGATGTGGGCATTCAATATTCCTCGATCCACAGTGTCAAGTGTATACAGGGAGAGTACCTTCCACTACGGACAGCGCAGTGGCCGACCACGGCTGCTAGATGTTCTTTGTTCAGAATGGTCATTTGTGACAGTCACACGTCACTACGTCAATTATCAGCCACATTCAATGAGGGGCATACTAGAAACATGTCTACGATGTCAGTACAGTGCAGAAGACCGACAAGAATGTCTTTCCTCATCTGGGCTGTGAACTTATTCGTTGGACCTTTTATGACTGGTAACACTAAGCTTGGTCCAATTCAAATTGGTGATGTTCGAGTTCGAGTATGTGGCATCATTATGGTGTGGGGCGTGCTTACATGGCATAGTTTTGGATCCACTAATCAAATTGGACCTACCATTATCTGGGAATCATTATATCCAGCTGCTTGATGACCATTTGCAACCCTTCCTGGCCTGCATGTACTTTAACAACAAGGGATGTTCCAGGAGAAAAATGCACCATGTCGACGGGCCAATATTACTCGCGATTTGTTTGAGGAGCATTCTGAACAATTCCAACGAATGAATTAGCCACTTAGATTGCCAGACATGAATCCCATTGTACATACATTCGTCCAGAAGAGCCTGCACCTGCAACCCTCCCGCAGTTATGGGCGGCTGTCGAGACTGCATGGCTGAACATCTTTTCAGAGAACTTCCGCCGATTGGTAGAGTTTATGCCAAGTCGAGTTGCTACACTTTGCCGGGTAAAAGGATGTCCTACGCGATATTGATTAGGTAACCCATGACTTTTGGCACTTCAATGTACAGGGTGTTGCAGATAACTACAGGGCAGTACTGCTGGGTAGCCTATCCGCTCGGCTGCAGGGGCCCGCTCATAACAATACCACCTATAATAAAGGCCTGGGCGCTACATTGTTACATCACCATCAGAAGGGCAAATCTAAGGCTTGTTATTGGTGGAAATACGATTAACAATGTCTACTGTTTTGATATGACAGCGTAGCCTACGAAAAAGACAGGCCCCGGCGCTGAAAAGTCACCTGACCAAGATAGGTCTATTAACAATCCAACCTTCATTGTTTCCAACAAAGGACAAAACACTGATTGTTAAAATACAACATGAAAACAATGAAAGTTACATTGTTAATAGACCTATCTTGGTCAGGTGACTTTTCCGCGCCGCGGCCTGTCTTTTTCGTCGGCTACGTATGACAGTGTATGACGTGTCAGTGCCCAGGCCTTTATTATAGGTGGTATTGTTATGAGCGGGCCCCTGCAGCCGAGCAGATAGGCTACCCAGCAGTACTGCCCTTTAGATATCTGCAACACCCTGTATATACAGATTCATTTAACATGTATTTTTCCAATGGAATTTTGATATCTCTCGATAAATCTCCACTAGATAACTCTTTTTTGATTTTTGTCAAAGCTTGAAATGCAACCCTTCTCTCACCATGTGAAATGATTGCCCTCGCAATTTTTGAAGTAAATAATTAAAAAGAAAACATTTTTCCACAAATGTATTATCCTAAATGTGTGGAGAATTTCACGGCCAGCGTGAAAAATTAAATTGACATGACTATCCTCCCAAACAGCCAATCAGCGCTGTCAAGAGATCCGGATGGATTGTTACTATCAAACAATTTTTTTTTATTTTTTAAACAATTAAGTTCATTGGTCCTTACCACTGCACAAAAGATCCGGACAAGTTAATCAACAATCTACAATAATTCAAGAAAATTTAGCATTACGGTTTGTCCTAGTTTCAAAAAATGTTCGGCAAAGCTTGAGCCACTTATATTTCCATTTTTATGCAGTTTAGAAGTTCGTTAATCAGAGTCCTTATCTTTATTTTACTTTGCTCCATAGATAAGTAAAGATAAGGAAAAGACCAAAACTAAAAGGCAAATCTACCTTGAGATATTTTAATGATTCGGATGTACATATCCATTGGAGTCATCTAAGCCAAGTTCAATAAAACCACTCAGAAAAGTCTTGGTAATATGCTTAGTTGTGAGCATTCAATCAGCAGTTGGTATAGGGCCGAAGTCGATATTCATCAGTGAGTGGATCGCCCACCATTAATAATTTCAAGAGATTCTAATAATTTTGCATTAAAATTGAATTATTAAAATTTTTCTAGTGGATCTGGGTTTTCGGTTTTATTTTTTTTTAACCTCTACCATTATGTCCACAGTTTCTACGCTATTGCGTTTCATATTCCATTCACAAAAATTACACAACAGTTCATACACTCCTGAACAGTCAACAGTTCTTCCTTAAGCTTGTCACGTATTCATTATAGTTGGATGGAGGGATGTCCGGACTAAGCAGATGATGGTTTAGAGCCATCTCAAGTCTCAAGTTTTGCACAGTAGTAAAGAGAGATTCGACTTCCTTTCAATCATATTGCTTCCACCGTCTTCTGACTCTCTTTCGGGTTCAATCCTGACCATACATTGCTGTTCCTCTCTCGCGTTGTCGTTTCTACATTCAGGGTCTCTAGTGCAAATCGCATTTGCCCTGCCATCTGTTGCACAATGTTAAAACCTGCTTTATAAATGTTTCTACTCGCTGAACTTGTTCATGAGGTTGCTTCCAATCTTATTAAATGTGCAGATACTTTTCCGTTACGACCGCCTCTATATCTTATTTAAACTTCCCAAAATACCTTTATTGAGTGCTCGGAATCGTATCAATTTATGCCAATTACTTGTTAAATAATTGTTTAAATAAAAATTTGAGATTAATTTTCAATTTTTTCTCATTTATTTTAATTTGACCAACATCTATTAAGGTTAGGTTTTTAAAACCATTAATTTTTAAATTATTGTTCTTATGACATTGAAAGAGAATAAGGTAAGAAGTTATCCAGAGTAATTTAACTTGATCAAAGAAACTGTCATAGCTTCTTCCACAAGCTGGAAAAAAAAGATTCGAATCTCTTTAATTTTAAGAAACTTTTAGGTTCATTTGTAAGTTCTTTATTTGAATAAAATTTTGAAAAATTATCTTTTTAATTTTTTTTTCATTTCTTAATGGGGGAAATCTCAAATTTGCTCTTTAAAACAAAATTCAAATACAAAGAAGAATACTTTGAATCGTAGAGGGAAGGACGATTGGAAAAAAATGAAAACTTTCGGGGTTTTTTTTAATTAGAAGTAAACTGACACGGATTTAATTCCAGAGAAGAGAAAAGCAAATCGATTAATTAAGAAAATGATTTTTTTTTTGTTTCATGGGAACTTAACAACGTGTTTCTGTTATTTTTTCCTTTTCTTTTTTTTTAATATTGAAATTTTGTGGGGGAAGAAGATTTAAATTGGTTTAAATATAAGAAAGAATTTCTTAGAAATATTAAACTAAATTACCAGATACGTTATTGTCGAAAGGTTTTTTATATTTTAAAGTTAGGGGAAAGTTTTCAAATGCTACGGCCTCCAACGTAAAATTCACTAGATGCTGCTAATGATGTTTATTGTAATTAGCCTTATTACTGATAGGAAACGCAATTTGTGAGCGATCTATACTGACGTGTAAATCAAATACGATTGCTGTATTTTTTTTCTAAATTAAAAATAATTAATGACTTCTTCATTAAGGGCTTCAAGTACAGTTTCTTCTGTATATCGATAGATTTATGCGCCTTACAAAGGGTATGCATTTATTACCCAGTACGTAAACATTGATATTAAGGTTATTTTAAACAAATCTTATAGCACGAATTTTTTTTTTAAATCGTACTACCACGCTGTTTCCTAAATCGTACCAAGGCATTTAAGGATACAATGAATTTTTTATAAAAATGACTATGACAGTAATAGCTTCACTATTCACGTTAACACGACTGAAAAGTGTTTACCAGTAAAAATTTGATAGATACACTGGGAGTTTAAAAAGCAAAACAGAAGAATACAACAAAAATAAGATTAAATTAGATACCAGTATTATTTTGAATAAAGCATCAAGAAATCCAGTTTCGGATACAAACTGTAATCAAATTTTACTATTTCATGAATAGGTACGATTTATGATAACTTTTGTCAAATCGTACTTTTGAAAACCGTTTGAACTATTTGTATTGAAGTCGTTGTAAATTTATATAAAATCACTGTGATAACGTGTTATCCTTTCATATGATCTCAAATAGTTTTTTGCCATTTTAAAGGGAAATGCTTTTGATATTTTCTTCATTATTGAAATCCAAAACTAAAGTTTCATTTTATTTTTATTTAAAAAGTGTTCACTCCTTAGCAGTAAATAGCAGACATGGATTCTAATTCTAGACAGAATAATATTTAATAATACAAATAACCAATTAATTAACAATATCTTTTGTTTAGACAGGCTTCTAATTTGTCTAGCAAAATTGCGACAACCATTTTTACATCTTACGTCATTAGAATCAGCAATTAATTTACGTATTTCTAAAGGTATCTCATTCAAAATATTAACTGCAGAGTATAGAAAATGATCATTGTGTGAGGCACCTCTTACTGAGTATAACGAGTTACTCTGTGATTAACAACGATACAAAGCCAGCCTAATCTTATGAGCTGGATTTTGGTTCAGAAACACTTCCTTCAGCGCATTAACGTGCCATATCCAACGTATTCGTTCCAATAATCGTGTTCACTTGTTTTATTGAGACCGAGCCTATTCTTTTCTGCATCTATTGTACAAGAGCATCTTGAAGGAAAGATATTTAAATAAAAAAGAAATATTTTTAGAATTAGAGAATTAAAGAAACGAGCTTCTATTATTAGAGGAGTAGAAATTTGCAATGAGTTTGCAAAGATAATATCTGCATTGGTGTGAGGGGTGTAACACGATTAAAGTTGCTGGCAGACTTTCTGTATAAATTTCCTCCATTGCAATTGTGGGCGTTAGTAAAACCACAAATAAATTGCCGCAAACTCACAATAGACTAATTAGATTTTATCGTGTGATTTAATTTTCACGTCATTCATAAATTATGTAAATTTTGTTGATATTTGTGGTTCTTCTTTTCAGTTTATTTGAAAGTTTGAGTTGAAAGTTGTGGTCGGAAATAAATGATGTCAAACTATTCTAAACTTCGCTTTCTCATTTGTAATCATTAATTAGGACTGCAAGTTAGTGGAGAAATAGAAGGATTCAAACGTATACGGTTTTAGGGAGTTAGTAAACTTTTTGACATAATCTGTGGTAATAGTTTAAAAAAAAATCCTATCAACTATTGAATACTGAATACTGATGACACTCCTATCTCAGTAACTGATTGGATGCCAGCAGCCAGTTATATCGTTAGATAAAACGTTTGCAACTTGTTCTAATACTCATTTACTATTATTTGCTATATCTCCTTTTACAGGGGTGTATCAAAAATACGTTTATAAACTTAGAGTGCGGATTCCTCATGCCAGAACAAGCAACATAGCCCATATAAATATATATATCCGAAAATCCATAAAGTTTGAGGTATTAATGAAAGTTTACCTTACACCTCACCTCAGAAACTCATAACAATGTTCAAAATGTCCTCCGCATGCTTCTATACTCGCATGAACTCTTCAGATCATTGACTATAGTACACGTTCAAATATTCACAGACACTGCCAAATGGTTTCATAGCTTCCATGGAATGATCCTCCTCTACCTATACGTCTGCGACTGTATCTCGAATAATGAGACTAAAATGTGCTGGAGCCCCATAATTCCACATACTTTTTCTTATCTGCAGAGTCACATCAAATAGTATGTCTGAAAGAGTGTTCTGAAGAAAGTCTCTGTAGACAGCGCCTATAAGACGTGGGAGAGAACATATGGACCTACTAGAGAGTCGATTACAATTCCAGCCCGCACATTAATTTTGAACTGATGTGGTGTCGAACCTGAATTGCGCTGTGAGGTTTTTTTCCATCCGCCCACAAATGTTGGCTGTGAAAATTTGTTATTCCATCTCTTCCAGAGGTTTCATCTTCTCTAAAGAAGACTGAGGACCCACCGGGTTGGTTACAAACTTACGTGGACGGATAGTATCTCAAACCGCGTTGAACGTAACTTTCATTATATGGTCTGGTTTTTGTTTTGGCATTACGAAACCGCCCTCAAAGTTTGTAAACGTATTTTTGATACACCCTGTATAAAGCCTTGTTACAATAACTATCCTAATTCGCTGATGAAGTTTCCATAGCCAACGAAGTGTACATACGAGTCATTAAAAAATTCTCTGTAGAATAGTGGTTTCTATTGTTAATATTGTTTTCTGTCTTAATAGCCTATTATCCACAGTTTCTGACCTATTGTGTTATTTACTGTTTCTTTCTTTCTTGGATAAAAGCAGGAGTAACTAATAAAATGTTTAAGGTTGTCATCTTTCTTATTCTGGCAAAAACGCCTGTTGAACCAGCGCTAGGTCGTAAATTAATACTCGACAAAAAGCGACGCAAGAGGAATAAAACTCAAAACATCCAACAGGGTTTCTCGCTGTTTTGAGAATGAGAACTGAGGGAGGCAAGCGCCGCGATTTTCACCTCTGGATTTATAGAAATGGAAATGAAAGCACTTGCTAGTTGCTGCATTCGATCTAGTGTTTTGGACCATAAAGCTTTATCGAGCAAAAATAAATATTTATATCAAAGCTCTGGAATCGGCCTGTTTATTTTCTGACTGCTTTAAGTCAAAAAAGGCGTAGGCCCGTAGTCACCCTGTTAAATTTAATACGTCTGCCGTAGATCGATATGGGAATAGTGGGTGGGGTGTGCGCAACTCTCAGCGTTTCAGTGGTTCCCCCCCGCCCGCACTTTCTCTCTCCTTCCTTCCGTCTTCAATTTTCCTCTCCCCGTGAAACAGTCGAGTGGAGAGTGACATTAATCACGAGGCAGGGTGCTGCTGTCGCTATGTCCCATGAATATTCATCCGCATTGGCGGTCCCCCAAGGACCCGAGAACGACTGTGTGACGTCGAGATGGTGGGGAGATTCGTCGAGGACCCACGAGATGCCTTCGTTTTCCCCTATTGTGTCATTCGGAGCAAAGGTCTTGTTTCAAAACAACTGCACTGGACGTAGGACATTATCCCTGTGTCGGTACAGATGTCACTTTAGGGATCCGCAGCATATCAGAAACACGGGGTACCAGTTGTTAAAGGAACCCTCACGGAAACCCTCATTCAAAATATAGGCTCTCATAATCCTAGCGCCTGGCTTCTACTGCGGTGGCCATTTTGAAGCTGTGAAACTTTTCCCCCAAAATCGATTTGCTATTTCTGTTTAATCTCGACTGTAGAAGGGAAGTTCATATATTTTGTACAGTTTAAGGTGGGAGGGGGAGAAAGCTATTAATTCAACCTTCTGTCTTATGTAAAATTGCATATTCAAAGTTAAAATACCGTCCGCCTAGTATCTGCTAATTTTAATCCCGTTAGTGTTTGAAACAGTGAAGAAAGTAAGACTTTGTAGGAGTCAATATTATCATGTTGCGGTGATAAATTTCATCGATCTCAACATTAGTCTCATCTCCTCTGCACTGTTTGTCTGTCTATATAAAGTAAAAGTGGACATAGTAAAAGTCGTTGACCCTGTTTGCCGCCTTTCATAAATTGAAGTACTCTCTCTCTCTCTCTCTCTCTCTCTCTCTCTCTCTCTCTCTCTCTCTCTCTCTTCATACTCGCGAAAATTTAGAAATAGTGCCGCGGTGTTCTTACTCTTTCACGTGTGAAGACGATTTTAAAAGGTTCCGGTAGACGTGTTTCAGCAAATATAAGTAAACCGAGTGAAAACTAATAACTTTGGTCTTTCCCCTGTCCAATTATCCACTCGTATATCTGTACTAATAAAAATTCAAATTTCATACACTTTATACGAAAGGTGCACGACATTGATTTACACTTTATTTTTTTTCTGAGACGTACAGACAGGTTACACATCGGCTATTAGATCGACCCCTTCGATATAATGTCCCATTAAATGAATGCACTCTTTTTCATGTTGTGGTAGCTTCTCTAGGCCGTCTGGAACCATTTTTGACTATCTTTTACCTACGCCTGGACAGCTAAATTCAGGTCTACAACGTTTGCAAAATGGCGACCACGCAGAGGTTTCGGCAGAGGACTACCCTTATGCTTCCACTGCTGTTTGATCTCTGGCTCATGCCATCAAAAATTTCGGTACCCATCTGACAAAATGCCTTTCCCATCTGAAAGTGGTCGTGCATGATGCACTCAGGGTGTTTCTTGACAGTCCCGTGGCTGCCTCCATTTCCAAAAATGTGATGCACCTACTCTCTTGAATGACCCTCTCTATCCTGGCGATGTTGGCTGGCATTGACGCTGTCACCTTCCTTCCGGAACCGGTCCTCTTTTCCGTTAATGCGCGCCCACTTTTCCAGCCTTCCACCCAGTTGCAAACGGTTTTCCTTGAAGATGCAAGTTTTCCACACACACACAAACTGTCAGCGATCTCCCATGAACTTCTGCAATGGTCACATCCCGTTTCAGAGAAGCCAACTCCTCTAGTGCTGCTCTTTATGATCACCATCCATGTTTTCCGCGTGTACACCGACAGTGGTGAGAGACGTGGGCTGTGGTGGCGTCCTCTTGGCTACCTGGTATCCTCTTGGCTACCTGGTAGCGAAAAGATGTACTAGCTATGCATGAATGTCGTCACAAGTGAAATTGTTAACCGTAATTGGAAGAAAAAAATAAAATGTAAATCAATATAGTACGCTCCTCGTAGTTTATCAGCATTGACGTCTAGCGAACAGCTCCACACAATCGTCGGAGATGTTTGGTTTCTCTTCAACGAAAATGCAACTGTATTATCAGAAGTATATCTATTGTAATTTGTGAGCTTTGATACGTCGTCCGGAAATGCTGATAATCGCTGATGAGTCCTATTGAGGCTTTATGATGTCGAAAATCGCTCTATTATTATTATTATTATTATTATTATTATTATATTCTAGAATGTAAAATAAAATAAAAAAATCCTCAAAAATTAAAATGAAAACGGAAATTAGGTTTGACGATTGCTACTACCACCTGTCGAGACTTCGTGGCACATCTAGATGACGTGAGAATAAATTGAATCGGTCATTTCAAAAACGACATAAATCATGATTTTTTCGAAATAGCTTTTTTTTTTTTTTTGCTACAATTTCAACTTTGAGGGTAGTTATCTGTTCAGTCTAAAAGTCACGTTATTCACGCCTAACCAATAAAATAAATAAGTCTTAAACCCATTCATTGCAAAAATGACAAAAAACAGATGGTGGCTCAGAAGTTTCAATAAACCACAAGAATATAAACAATTTAAAAAAACTACACGACAGCATCTTAGAGGAACATACGTCATTTTACAATAAAATATTCAACTGGCCAACTAAAAAAGAAGAAAATCTAGCAATCATAGGAAAATGATTATGTCCCTTAATTAATGTTACATTGTAAAAGATTTTCTGTCATATTTACTATCATTATCTTTTTCAATAAAAAAATATAGCGAGATATTTGATTTTTAATAAATTCTCTGTACGATAAATACTGTTTCCTGCAAAAACAACTGAAGTTAAGAAATTTGTTTTCTTAATTTTTTTTTTAATAATTGCGGATGTAACTAACAAGCTAATGGTCTAAACACACAGATTAGTAAATATTTTTTTTTCAATATTGATACTTTTATATGAGAGTCTTATTTATATATCATCAGAAAATTGGGATCATCAGTAATTATCATCAGAAAAGCTCGCATCAATTAGGAGATTAATTTGGACATCATCTAGACCTCAAAAGTTGGATTTCGTCTAAAACCCAAAATTGTGGATTAAGCGTGACTTTTCATCATCACTATTAGTTTATTGTTAACTTTTATTTTTAATTTTATTTAATTATTTCTACATTAAATTCGTAACAGATATAAAATAAATAAATAAAACAATAAATATAAAGCTGACGTTTCGGATAGAGGCTATCCTTTATCAAAGCAGGGAGGATAATTCTCTTAAGAAAGGAGAATATTAGAGAAATATCCTATATTATTTATTGTATTCTTGGGCTCTTGTATCTCCTCCTTCTCTCCTACACCCGTGTACATTAAATTAAGGAAGTTATAGATAAAATCGCATGTTTATTTAAGTTTCATTGATCCCTGTAAAAATATAAATTTTATGATATATGTCGTTCTTCAAATTAAATTTAATTTAGAATAATAAAATAGCTTAAATGAAAATTATTTGCACTCATTCCTCAGCGATACTTAAGAAATTTGTCCATTACCAAACGAAAATAATCACTGAATGGTAAAAACAAGAGAAAAGAAAAAAAAAACGAGTGGGGATTGAAAGAACCAATTATTAAATAAAAATAATATCAGAATTTCTGGATATATAAATAACTTGATAAGAAAACCAGCATTGCTCTCTCTTTGATTCAGAATAGAAAAAAAATTAAGCATTTAAGCTAAGCGATTACATTCATTTCTTAATCTACAACTACCAATATTATTTCATTTTAAGTGTTTGTGGTATAGGCTTACAAACCATAGGGGACACTAAAACCCTTTTCTGCGGTTGCACTTTCCCTTTGGAAGGGAATTAAACTCATTGTCCCTTTAGGTTGTTCGCATTAAAGGGTCCTCTGACAGGTAACGTTTCCGACACCTCACAAGGATTTCGTATAACAGCTGCAAGTTTAGAGGGTTGTGGTGCTAAAAGGGCTTAATGCCTCCCTACTAAATATACAGTAATATGCGAATAGGCTTCAGCGTTATGAGTTTTAAAGTTGCGAAACTTTAATATGCGCAGTTTCTGAATGTAGATAAACTTTAAGGATAAGAGTTAAGCTAAAATGAGTTTTTCTTATGAAATGTTGTTAGATATAAAAAAAAAGTCCTTAAAAGCTTCCAAAGCTTTTTTTTTAAAAAAAAAAAAGTGTAAGAATTCCGTCTTTACAAGAAAATGCTTTTTCTAGCTGAAACTTAGTGTTTTTTAATTTTCTTAGTGACTTTCTATTTTTTCTTCTTATGTAGCTTTTTAAATCGTTTTTTATGTCCAAAAATAAAATGTACTAAAAAAATTAAACCCAGAAACACCTCAAGATTATGTGTACTTATTTACGATAAGAGCGTATGAACTAAGAAATGCCACGTGCTTTATGTGTTTTGATAGAAAAAATTTTTGAGTGTTGTTAACATTATTACTTCTATATAGAAATAAAGAAAAAAAACGATATGAGAGTAGGTTGAGGCTTTCCCAATTTAATTTAAAATTCAATTCCGTACCGAGATCGACGCATCCTCTAAGAAATCTCATTTTCAAGCCAAGTTCGCCTCTCACTCACTCACTCACTCACTCACTCTCTCTCTCTCTCTCTCTCTCTCTCTCTCTCTCTCTCTCTCTCTC
>JAHWFO010012390.1:2926370-2943110 GCA_023313115.1 Rhysida immarginata | reverse complement strand
CTCTCTCTCTCTCTCTCTCTCTCTCTCTCTCTCTCTCTCTCTCTCTCCGAGGGTCTTCTCGGGGAAATGCAAAATATTTTAAGATTTGCATTAGCCAATGGAGCTCTTTCAAAAATAAGAAACATATTTCTTGGCGCCATTTACTTTTTGATATTAATAAATGGCAAATTTTCTTTTTATGGTTGAAATTGGTTTCTGATTAACTTCGTAATATTGATTTGATCTTTTATTTTATATCTGATATTTTATTCGTTGCTTTTTTAAATAAAAAATGGGCGAATAATATTCTGTAAAGTTTTTGGTCTGCTTATATACCATGTCCAGGAAGTACCCTTCTACACACTTCATTCATAGTTCCATTCACTTTCGTAATGTACTCGTAGTTAGGTGTTTCAAAATGTTCGTAATTAGATGTTTATTGTGCGTATATATTGTAAGTATGTATTTTTTTCCTATTTAAAGAAAGACTTGGTTGTCTAATTAGTCCAAATTCATCGACAAAAGTAATGTTTTATTAACTTAAATTGAAAGAATAAATTGCCGTCAATCGCGCACGCCGTCCTGGCACTGCAGGAAAGCCGCCCTTCTCCTTTTACGAGGGCTGTTCAGTAAAGAATAATCATTATATTTTTCAAAGAATACGGAGGGGGTTCAAAAAGTTATTAAGTGAATTTTTATTTCATATTGCCATTAATGTACGAAATTTACTATGTTGCAAGTTTCAACAATGAGCAATCATCCGTTCTCGCGCAATCAGTTCCGTTCGAAGTCATAGTAAATAATGCTGCGTTTTTCTATGGAGTATTCTAAAGAAAGTGAAACCCTGTTCAAACTTGGGCATGAAGCAAAAGAAATTCATGAAGATTGGGTCACTGTTTATGGCAGTAGTGCTTATCCGTTTAACACTGTTGCCCGTTGGATTCGAAAGTTTAAACAGGGTAGGCTGAGCTTACAAAATGCCCTCGCTCAGGTCGACCAACAGAAGTAGGAACCAGGCAACGATGGAGCCTGTGCATAAATTAGTCACGGAAAATCTCTATATCTCAGTAATAATGTTAAGCCTATTTGTTGGTGTATCAGTAGGCATTATTGAGAAAATTTTGCACGATCACCTTCATCTGAAAAAAATTTGGGTACCACTCAAACTGACCGACGATCAGAAAAAGTTGCGTATAGAAAAAGCGAGAGATTTGCTCTACTTTTTCCCTCCAAATGGTTGCAAGAGGCTTACAGATATTGTCACAGGGGGACGAGAGCTGGTTTTACTATTACAGAACCCCTAGTAAAACAACAAACTGTGTTTGGGTAGGTGAAGACGATCCTCGACCACAGGTGCTCAGGCCAGATTTTCGATCCCGTAAGTGTTTTCTTTAATTTTTCTGGGCCACTGCTTGTGAACTGTATGCCAGAAAGTCTTACAATTACAGGACAATACTATAAAAATATCGTGTTATCTTAGTTAATTAACAAAATCTAACAGCAGCGCCCAACAATTCAAACCAGCAGAACCTTGCTTATGTATGACAATGCGAGTGCCCACAAAACGAAGGCTGTTATTGCTTTTTCTACAGCAAGAAAAAATATAAGTTCTTCCACATCCTGCCTACTCTTTCGACCTAGCACCATGCGACTTCTGGTTGTTCCCTACGATTAAAAGAAAATTTGCTGGAAAGCCATTTCGTCAGGTCCAAGATCTCGCACAAACAGATCTCACCTCAACGGATTATACCAGAAGAAGACTACAGTCTGGCCTTTAATAAGTGGCTTGAAAGGCTACAACTTCGCATAGACGTCGGGGAAGTACTTTGAAGGATTTTGATCATTGTTACGTTTTTTGTATAATTATAAGCCTTACTTGCATAATTTTTGAACCCCCTTCGTACACCTTTATTCGTCCTCATTTTTGTGATGGTCCGTCTCGAAATAGTCCCCATTGTATGCAATGCATTCGTCCCAGCGATTCTACCACTCTTCAAAGACTTGTTGGTAACCATTTTTGGATAGATCCTCCAGCATCGCCTTCGCAGCCTTCACCATTGCTTCTGACGATGGAAAATGCCTCCCACGAAGGTGATTCTTCACAGAGGGGAAAAGGAAGAAGTTGCACGGAGCTAAATCTGAGCTATAGGAAGGGTGAGGGACACACATAACATTAATTTTTGTGAGATATTCAGCGATGTGCGGCCGTGGCATTACTCATGAATTTTTTCCAGAATTTTCAGAGTATCTCACGACGATCTTCTCTCACAATTACAGCGGTGGTGTTAATTAGTGTTTCTTCCGTTAGAGCACTAACTAATTACACTGTTATTTTCGTCACAAGGAAATTATGTTTGTAAAAAATTATGATCATTCTTTATTGAACAGCCCTTATACTTGAAAAATTAAACTTCATATATCCCCAAAAAATTTAAATAAAAACGACAATGTTTACAGGACTAATCCAGGAGGTGCCTGATATGTTGTCCTTCAAAGGCACATAAATTTGGGCTTCAATTGATTTTTTCACGTCTTTCAGTATCTGTGGTATAATAGTTGCGAGTGAATCCGGTATTCTTTAATTCGGATCGTCCATGAAATTTGGAGAGATTTCCTAAAATTGTATGGCTTCTGAGTGGCAACATGTCGAGCACCTCCTTATAAGTGATTATATGAATAATTCAGATTTTTCAGATGTACGTGCAATTTGTTTAACAACGTTCAACGAATTATTAAAAATGTTCTAACCGGAGTTTTATTATATAAAATAATCAATTCGACACATTTATTAAGTCGTCTGCTTTAACAACCGTCTGAGTTTTTCAATCCATTAGACAATTTTCTGTTTGGAATTCACGTTAATTTCATCGAGAATTTCCTTTGAAGAAGAACATGTTCCAAAGATCTTCTACAGAATTTTCTCGGTTGATTCCCCTTTTATTAAACTGTTTTGGCAATTCGCCTTTAAAAACTTAAATCTCAGACCTGGATTCAACTGTGAAATCCAGCATAATCAAGTTTTTGCTGAAGTCAATTTTGTGTAAGCTGATACGTAATAGAATTTCGTTGTTGGTCAGTTTCTACCTGTAACGTTATTCATGGCACGTTGTTTTCATGGTAATTGGATCCAGGAAGGTTTCTATCCACTTGGCCATTTTTGTCGTTCTTCCTTTAATCCTCTGCTTCGATTGCTTTGACTTCATCGCGAAAGTTTATGAAGTTTTTCGCTGAGCGGCGAAGCCTCGGGGCCGAAGCAGAGAGCTTGTACGGCCTCGAAAGTAGCGATAAAAATAACAAAGGAATCATTTCAGGTTTAGGAAGAAAGGATGAGCCCTGACCACCTTAGGAGTCGGAACATCCACCTAGGCAATCGTGGTACCTGCGCACTGATGATTCCCCAGTTTAATTTCCGCTGCTAAGAGTACTTTTACTTGTAGGCCAATTTGTAGCGCAGGCAACCCAATAAGAGCGACGCCAGTAATCAGGGCAGCCACTTCTCTGATAGGCTCCTAATGAGATTCTGCCTCGGGCGCCATCTTGCAATTGGAGACGCCAGATTCTGTGTTTTTCCCCCAATTCGGCTAATTGCGAGGAATTCTACCTAGTTGTTTCCGAGAACCCTCACTCCTACTACTTTTTCGGCAAATCACCCACCTCCCTCTGATAATCAACCACCTTATTAAGTGAATTTAAAATTGGCTTCTGAGACGTCTATTTTCTAATGCGAATCGTGTGTTTGTGTGTGTGCCTTCTTTCCTGCACTCACTTTTAGGCATTCCATAATTATCTTCTCCATTGTTTGTTCAGCAATTTCTGTTATTTTTTTTAACTCTACTAAGGCCTATAATTTAAATTGCATTTAAGGTAATGCGGTTTCACTCGGTAATTTTAGAAGAAAATGATACTCGTGAGCAGTATTTTGAAATGGATTAGCAGGGCTTTTTCTGCCTTCTAAGGGCCCTTGCTTTATAGGGGGGAGGGGTTAGTGTTAGCTCCATGGAAAATCGCCATAATGTCACGTTTTCCTTTCTTGCTGATGGATTGGATTTGTCGTACGTTGAGAAAAGCGTAAATTTTTTTATAGTTTAATATTAAAATTGTACACGGCAAAAGGAAGTTTATCTAGGCAATGTTAGCTCTGCTATCTTCACTTTCGGAAAATGCAAAATAAATCGCAATTTCGGATTTTGCCTGAATCTGTGATTGTACTCTAAATGTACCACATGAGGGTTATGCAAATTCTAAGATGGTCCCATTTATTTTGGGTTTGCTACACAAGAAAGGTCTATCAAACCTAGATAAAGTTTATGTAAACAGCTTATACGTACATGTATTGTAAATCAGTCTCAACAATCTTGGAAACAAATAATTGAGACCCAAAGTAAAAAAAGAATAATTGAAACAGTTCATTTTCTTGTGAATTTTTGGCATTTAACGCATCTGTTTCCCTAGTTTCACTTAGTTACAATGAAAAGTGCAAATTCAGTTCTGAGAATTGCCTGTGCAAACTTAGTTTTAACGGTACATATAACATACAGGATGCACATATAAGAATATAGCAGCTTGCACAATTTTTTTTATTTCTCGTAGCGATGGTATAGAGGACAAATGTTTCTATTAGATGAAAGAAGAAGAAGTGAAAGTTTATGCAACTTACATTGCAAATGCTCGACTTGCGATTCCCTAGTGATCGTTGAAGTATGGTTTCGATAACCCATTTCCTCATACACTCCTGCTGGCAGTCTGCTGTGATAGACTGAATGGATGCAAAAATTCAGGCATATCGGCCGTTGGAGTAAACATAGTTTTTGTGATGCCATTCGCATGTTGTGAGGTCGGTGTTGAGAGGATTGACCAAGTATGCTTATTGTTTAAAGTAAGCAGGTTTTATTAAACTCTGTCACATTTAATGTAGCATTTGTTTTTATACCTTATCGCTATGAGAAATTAAAATTGTTCAAACAGCGATATATTTTTGTGTGTACCAAAAACACGCCGGCAGTTTCCGTTTATGGAATGGGTAAGGAAGACCTAGTTGCAATATTCCCGTAAGTCAACTAACCTGGCTTCTTCCAGCTAGGAATATCGTAACTAACAGTAGATGAATTCTAAATTTTACTGCACGTGGACATAACTGAAAGAGAAAAACATAAAACATTTATGAGGGGGGAAAACGAAGTTAGTTTGGCTTTTATTTCATTTTTGGAAGGCTATTCATTATCCTTTGTGTAATAATCGACTTTCGAGCTTTATGAATAAACTTTTATAAAAGATGAACAGATGAAACGTACTGGGAGATTACAAAACCTCTGCTACGTGTAGCGAGAAGACGTACATAGTTCATCGCAGCAACTGTTCTGATCTGGAAAAGAATGGGACCACATTATATATAAAGCATGAAAATGTCATATAAGATGGCTAGTGCGTTCAAAGAAGTGCTAAAGATGTTTAGTATGTTTATCTTCTATTGAAATGGTTATCAAAAATAAAAGGCCTAGATTGTTGTACAGTAATGTGATTCTTTTGCACGTCTTGCATAGTTTGGAAAAAAATATTATTTGAAAATAATTGGATGAGATTTTTCACTACTTATCATAAGACCCAGACCTTTTTCCTATGACTTTTTATATTATGACAAAGGATAGTCTCTATTTGAAACGTCAGCTTTTTTTTTTTTTTTTTTAGGGTCTTATCACCGTGTTTAATTTTTGCTTTATTCCAGGATTTTTTTGTCTCGTCTTTTTTTCTTCTATATCCGTCAAAAAAATCTTTTAATTCTAATTAGACGAAGAGGTGCAGTAGATGGTAACTGAATGGTTTTTCTTGCCAATTATTGAGTAGTAGGATAACTGTCTTCAATCCCATGGAGATTGTTTTATTATTGCGATTACAACTTTTGAAGTGAATGTGCTCGGCGGTTACGTTTCATTTGATCTTGCTTTATGCTTTTAGCGTTATTAAATTAAGTTTCTTGGTTAGTACATATCCTAAAGGGTTATCAATTTTAACAAGATGAAATTTCGGTTTCGAATTATTTTAATGACCTGATTATGATGGAATAAAATTTTAAAACGATTGTTGAACAATATTTAGAAGCGTACTTCTCTAATAATTCTAATGTTGATGCACTTTCCAGCCCAATTTACCAGTATTGCAGGTAAATGAATTCAAGGTGAAAATCGATATTGCATTTGCAGTAACGTAAAGTGTTTGTGAGGTTTCCATTCGGTTGATGAAATGGTTCGTTGGATGTTCGGAAAGTGAATGAGTCACTAATGAATCAAATTGGCTTGTTAAATTGATATGAAGATTAAAGTTTAGATTCTTCATCGGTTTTTTATTTACACACTATAAAATTCGAGTTGCTTGAGTTCTAATTATATGAGTAAATATAGGGTAAAAAAAAAGTTAAAATTAGATTTTGATTAAATTGTTTTACTTTTGTCTTAGTTGTTTTTATTTTTAACTTAGTTAAATACGATAAATAAAAGTCTTTTTCCTTTTGTCTTTCCAGGTAAGAAATTAATCTTGTAGTTGCCATTTTCCCGTTTAAACCGTAAGTAGAACTTATAATTTAAATAATTTTATCGTTTATCGTTTAGATTTAAATATATCAATTTTATTATTTTACGTAAATACAAATTTCTATACTTTCATAGAATCTTATAGCTCAGTTATACACAATAAACTAACCTTGTAAGTAAAGAGCTTTTCACGATGTCATCTTTAAAAGCGATGGAAAAAGCATTCTTCTTTTTCCCTCCTCCAAATGAGAAATTTAATGGCCGACAACATAATTACAAGGAAGCTCAAAGAAAAGGAACCTGGAAATAAAACTGTCATCGTAAAAGCCTGAAACGAAATTTAAAATTAAAAAAAATATCCGACGTTGAAAATGGATCATTCGTTAGAAGGGCCAAAAGAAATTCTTCAATGTCATCGAAGTATGTCATCTCTTGTTAGTTGGGGTTGAAAAGGAATCGTCTTCGTCCACTGGAAACCACTTGATATCATCTTTGATGGAGAAATACGTCCTCAGTTCGTAAACTCCACCGAAACGCAATTTCGATTTTTAAGACGTTTAATAACAACCATTACATGTTCTTCGTTCTGTTTCATGACAAACAAACAAAAAGAAAAGGAAAAGCTAAACATTGTAGACCAAGATAGTAACAAATTAAGTTTTTTTTTTCAAGATTTTTTTAATTTTCCAGGGTTTCCTTTGTTGGGTTTCTGTCATTTATGTCATTTCTTTCAGTCATTGAAGTAATCGGCAGAATTTTTATTTTATTTTGGTATTGTGAATATTGAAAAAAATATATAAATCAGTATATTCGTAATTATTGTGTATCGTATTCTTATATTATACCATAACATACTAAACATCGATAATTCGGATTAAAAAATATTTAATTCACTTTACAAGAAATTAGTTTCAGTATTCCTAATAAGCTGATACGATGCTGCACTCCATCATAGCAAACACATTAATAATAATTTTAATAATAGTAATAGGTGGTAAAAATACCTGTTATGGAGAGGTTTCCTAATTTAACAATTCGATGTTTTTCGCTTGGCAAGCCCTGTTGCAACTTAGAAGAATCCATTAGAACAGGGATCGGCATTTTTTTTATTTGTTTTTATAATTTTTAAGAGTTTGGATACCAGTGGTTTATATTAACATCAGTTCCTACTTTTTACATAGCACCGTAAAAGTACCAGTGTTTGGAATCATTGCAGTAGGGCATCTTTCATAATAATACTAGCTTCAGTTTGTTGCTGACAGTGAACCCAGTTGCAGCTTATGTATAAAGGGGAGGCAAATAGCGAAATTGAATAAGAAAAATTTTAAATATCAATGAATTAATAAAATAAAAATTCAAATAATGAAATATATCTGCTTTCTGAAATATAATTAATGTTCCTGTAAATTATTTTTTTTATTATGATATCATTCCTGAGGGGCATCTAAAAATTCTTGCTCCATGCACAAGTCACTCTGGAGCCGTCTTTGTTTGAGAAGGTTTTAGTACCAAAGAACCGATTTTATAATATAATTAAATAATCGTAAATAAGCTTATTTGTGATATACTATTTAGTAATCTGTTAAAATTTGATGTGGAATGTACAATGATCAAGAACTAGTCATAGGGAAGTGAATGGTCACCTGATAATGGATCCTTGATCTTATTGCTGCGGTTTGTTTTCCGAAGATCATAATTTGAGCCGTGGTTTATGTGCAAGAACTAGGCTCCAACTTAATTTAAGCTACTTAAATTATTTAATATTTATTTGTTATTTTAATTGGGTTTATGTGGTTTAGACATTTTTTTTTCCCTTAAGGACTTCGAAATTCCATGCTTCTAACTTTGGGATGTGCAAATTGTGGAGTCTAACCAAAATTTATTTTTTTTCAACATTTAAAATTTTTATCATCCTCTTTCATAGAACGTAAGTAAGTTGGAAAACTGTGGAGTCATACCTAAGTAAAAGACGTTGATAACGCTCTTCCAAAATATATGTATTTAAATTACTTTTTGTTTTATAGCATTTTACCGCAAATTTATTTAATGTTAATTACTTAGAAGTCTTTCGTTTCGTTTCAACCTTTTATTTATGCCAAAATAATATAAGTATTCAATAAAAATTTATTTCGTATTCTTATCAGATTTAATAAAACATCTCCATAATAGGCAACTTTATCTTAATCTAAATATCCCTAAGATCAAAAGCACATTTTTTAAAGGAATAATTTCAGAAACGAAGATAATAAAATGAATATAGATCATAAAATGAACGCAAAAAATTTTTTAAGGTAGAATAAAGCATTGTCGATTTTGAAACGAAATAGCAAATAGTTTTTTATGACATTAATAAATTTGAAGGGATCAAAAAATGTTTGAATTCTATATCTTACTGGTTAAAATAGCCAATGAATATCTCCTTTAAAAAAAACGACAGAAGATTTATCTGTGAACTTTATCAATGCATACCTAGTTGGGAGAGGTCTTTTTTTTTTGTTGTAAATACCAATAAAAAGTTAAAACCTATTTTTATGCACTATAAATTTTTTGTTAACTTTGGTCAAAATCCATAAAAATAATAATTCATATTTTCATAAGAAGCTCAATATAGTTACTGTTCGAGGTTCCATAAATCATGTATCACTTATAAATTTCTAAGATGGGTACATGCGATAGAATTATTGCTATTATTCTCCTTTTTTCCATAAGATATATTTCTTCTTTTATGTAGCCTACATATCATTGGTGAAAGGCATCAATTTTTCATAATCTTTCCTCGATTCCGTGTTTTTTGTGCTCTACCTTTGTGTGCACAAAGCCTTTCCTATAACTTTGTAGGCGGTGTGGGCTAATCACGTGATACTCTCTTTCATCAGAATGGTTTATGTCTGTGTAAAGGTGTTCCTTATAAGAATAGACGGTTTCACTCCAAGAAAACCCCCTTTTTTCTCTTTGAACATCAATAATAAAATAGAAACTCAAATATTGACAGCTTCATTCATAATGAAGTTTACAAGTATCTCATTTTTGTAAGTTTTATTATTTATATGCATCAAACTTAGGGGTATAGTGCGTAGTTTTCGTAGATTATTTCTCCCCATATATTATATAAAGAAAAATTCTTGTTACTGGACTGCGAAAATAAAGAAATTGATTTAATCTTGACCACGACAGATATTATTAATATAAACTATATTTTCTATGAGAATATTAAATGTTTATTATTTTTAAGGTCATTTGAAATTCATTTAGCTTAAATTTTTATATAAATATATACACTCATACTAACAATGATTAGATACAAGAATCTCCTTCAGAAATGTTGTTCGGTTTTGTTAGTAATGGACTTGAATATTCATAACTATTCTTTCAGTTTAGAGAAATAGAAATATTACTCTATAAAGATCCAAAAGGAATACTACATTATGAAACTATAGAAATCTCAATAGGGGGAGGCACCATCCGGGATTAGCATTTTGAAACGGCTATTTCCATCGTATACCCAATATTCTCACTTCCTTGCTATACAGAAAATAGGTTTAAAATATCGGAGTTTCCTCTCTATCCGTTTTCTTTCTAAGCCGATGCAATAATTAGAAAAATGTATTTTTAAATAGTTTAAAAATATATAAAAACTTGCAAAATATAAACTCTGGATTAGATTTGCATGGTTTCCTTTCAATAAACATTCTTAGAGCCTTCTTTGTGTCTATTTTATTCACTTGAGCGCGAAATATAAAGATCCAAACCTAGAGGGTGTTAAAAAAGGGTTATTTTGCTTTTTATTGCTCATCTAAAATTTTGGTAAATATAGCCACCCAAGATTTAAATCCGAATTTTATTTTTAATGTTCTCATCGATTTTTGAGCTTACAAGGAAATATATTCCGTTGGAAACGCTTGATCTTTGATCTTTTGTCAAGTGTGTGCAATGGTGACATTTTGCTTCCAGATGCCAACATTTTAGGTATAGTCAATTCAACACTGTTTTTTTTTTCAGTAAAATCGGGAAACTTTTCAAATGTAATAGATTATAATAAAATTCACATTTTTCTAAGGGATTTCAAAGTATGATAATTAGAAATTCATAGCTCTAATTAATGATTGGCTTTCGCTAATGGGCCAAGAAGCATTAATTTAAAAATTGAGATGGGAAATGGCCGTTTTTGTGTATTCATGTAAAAGATGTTGCTTAACAATTCGAAATGAAAATATTTCTGCAGCAGTAAATTTCTTCTATCGACTGCAAAGCATATTATGCCTGTGTCAATGAGTATTTTATAATTAATTTTTTAAAGGCTGTTTTAATGACCTGTTTGGGAAAGGTTCTTTCAGAAACTCAAACTGAAACTTTTTCAGTTTCTAGATGGTCGCACGTTAAAATTGACATTTAGCATTATCATAGAGAAAACAGCATATTTACAATCCACCTATATTGACTTTGAAGGACAACCGTTTCTATTGCACAATTCGATTTGATTAACTGATCTGTCACTATCATCTTTTTTTTTTTAGGTGCATGCCATAGTTTAACTCCAGCATCAATCTACTGAGTAGAACATTTATAGTTATCTTAGAAAACTCGTCATCAAGTAGGACCAGACGGACATTAATAGACAATTTTTCTGCCGAATACTCAGTGTTGTGCAGAACTCTTACTTACAATTTGCGCTTCCCCATTAAATCAAAGCTATTTATCCAATTTTCTCACTTTCCTAGAGTTCTTAGATATCTGAAAATTTGGACTGTACTTATTCAAAGTTCGGACTTAAGTTCTCTATCAGTTATAAAAGGCTTTGTTTCACCAGTTTTATAACGGGTGTAGAAAAAATAAGTATGCGAGTCAAATCAATCTCATTGCCTCATGAAATACCCATATTCATGATGATCATGTAAGAAGACATTTACTAACTCGGAAACTGCTTTGTTTTTTTTTGTGAAATACAGATATATAGCATGATCACTAAAACGTTTTTCAGTTTTAAGCTGCTTTATATGTGAGTGAGAGCGAAAAACAAATTGGTACTTGAATTCAGAAGTTCGAGATCTATAAGAAATATCCTTAACGTCCCAGGAGAATAAATCTTAAAATTCAGAAAAATGTTATTATCTCCATGTTGAGCGAATATTTAATAGTCACTTATAAATTTAGTGAGGAAGTACATATAGTAGGCACTCCTGCGACTCATAACCTTGTACGCCCGAAGGATTTTTATTTGGACATACATTTTCAAATGCCCAGACTCGTTAAGCGTGCATTCCGACGTAGTTTCTGAAAACTTTAAATGTATGGGTTTCGTAAGTTTTCCCCCTTTTTTATAGCGTTTCAGAGTCGAAAAGTTATAAACCGAGCTAGTGTGGTGGTGTGTTCTTCCCCCTCACTGAAATATTGGGTTTAATGCGTCCTCGGTTTTTATTTATTTTTTCTCAACTTCACTCGGGCGATTTATCTTCGTGGTAGATGAAGAGGAAATGAAGGTTCTTTTTGAAAAATGAACGGGATTGAGTACCCCAGAACAAGTGAACGGAACACTGCACTCTGATTGGCTAAGCCGGAGCATCTGGCAGTGGGTCGCTGCTGCCTGTTTGTTGTTCTTATTGTTATTTGGAGAACGTGGTTTAATGATGAGAATTTATAGACGTTTCCCAGAGAGAAACCTTCCGCTCTCCTTTTCTCCCTGTAACTTCCATTTTATTTCTTTCTCGCATTCTCGTTCTGTTTTAGATGAACCCTTAAGGGAGAAAAGGGGTAAACGAAAAAGTGGAATGAAGAAAAGCAAATTAAGGAGAATAAAAACAGAGGAGGATAGAAAAGTAAAGTAAAAATCAGCGAGAGAGAGAAATCCTTTGGCGGGGTAGGAGCGGGTTGACATCGGGGGAATTGAAATTCCTCGGGGCTCACTTTTTCTCTTCGCTATAGAGGACAGTTGGGGGCGAAGATGAGATCAGTGACTCGAATTAGCGACCGCTCACAGGGTTTCTTCCTATCTACCCGGTGCTCGAATAAAGAAATGCAGTTCTTGGTGTAACTATTGGGCATGGAGCCACATCTGGAGGAGAGTAAAGAAATCGACGGCGAATGTTGGAGAGGATTTTTGCTTTCCTCCTGGTCAAAAAAAAAATAAGAAGCAATGGACATTCTTCTTCTTCTTTGAATTTTCTCTTTTTTGTTTGCCTTAACGCCCCTTATTCAAAATCACACCCTTCTGTTAATCTCCTTTTTTTCTTAAGGGAAAAGTTTGAGATGGGGGAGTAAAGAAATAACGGTTGTCTTCTATTCGATCGTGTTGCTTCCCTTTTTTCATTTAAACTTACATGTAGAAGGTTTTTTTCCCCTTTCTTCCTTCCATCGGTAATCTTGCGTTCCATTAGATGCTGGAAATCAGCGTAATGGCTTCGTTGAAAGATCAGAAAAGCTTGGGCAAGACGAAAACTCATTTCTGTTAGTTGGAAAAATTGCGGCAAATAATCCTCTGAATTGAAATGAACCAATTATCTGGGCACCTGAAACTGCTTTACGTCGATTGGCGTTCTTGAAGCCCTTCGCTGAATTAACAAAAGTGTGATCATTAGCTAATGAAATTGTTCGTATTCTCTTAGATCACTTGTTCAATTTTATTTATTTTATTAAAAACAAATGAATTTATCTCTAATAACAACCCGGTATTTAAAATTTTCAGTCCTTATACGTAATCAACATTTTACATGTTTCCGTAATCTTGATTGAAACACTCGAGCGATATTAGCGAGTTTAATTTCAAAACGTTGTTTTCTTAATGGCTACTTGCATTCCATAATTAGCTTACATAGTCACATTGTCCAGAACCCATAATGGTTTCCATCCATTCTTCTGCCTTCTTCTTTTCACCGTTTTCGCCCTTTTCTGGTATTGTTTCCGTCGAGCAAGGGCAAAATTCAACCAACGAAGGACAAAAGGCTTCTGGAAGGTTCTTGCTGAGAATGCAAATCATCTCGATCCGAAACATTAAGGAAAATGGTTGCGAACTAGGAAAGCGAGAGCTGAACTGCAGACAAAAAGCTTTTGACAATCAATGGAGTTCTCTTTCTTTAGTCCTAACGTACTAAGGGAAAAAAGGAAGATAAGAAAGGAAAGTTTATTTCATTCTCCTTCTTTTGTGTCTGTATGTGGGAATGGTGGAGTTTTTACAAAATTATGATTAGATGAAGACAAATTTTAACATTCAAAAAAAAGAAGAGAGGTGAAGACGGAGATAAAGGAATATCTTCCGGGGGTTTTCATTCTCGTCGTTACAAAGAAGTATCTGTAATAGGAAAAAAAAATTTAAAGAGTTTTTGAAATATATTTGTAGGCTAATATATAAGGCAATAAATTTGACCAGAGATGGGGAAATTGGACGGCGGGAGAATCGTAAAAAAAAAAAAGCGCGGCTCCTCCGTGGCCAATGAACTGATACTCTTGTCTCCATAGAGTTTTTATCGTTGTTCTCTGTCTCTCTATTTTTTATGACCTTCTCTTGTATCTGTTACAACCATTTCGTCCTCTTTTTCTTTTATTTTATTATTAATATAGTTCTCAAAGTTGGTAGCGAAAGTACGTTCAGAAGCAACTGCAATTTTCTCTTTTATTTCCTTCTGAGAATTTAATTCATTTGTTTATTGTTCGCTCGTATTTCTTATAAATCACCCTTAATTTTTAGAGACGATAAAAAAAGTATTACAACTTTTTAATGGCTCGAATGTAGATCTACCATCTACAGTTTATGCTCTGAAATTTGTGTACATAAAGAAACTTTAACTTTTATTATTGTAGTAAGCATTTAAGCGAATTGTATATATTAACAACAGAAGCTAAATTTAAACCGAAATCTGCTTGGATCAATTCGTTCGACTGAAGATTTTTATGTAAATTTCATTTTAATATATGTAAATTTAAAGGTACGCTGTAATCGCTTTTATGCTCATTAATCTTGGATGTGAAATGTAATATTAGTGTGAAATTAACTAATCAATAGTTTTTCGTTGTTATTACTAGAAGAGTCATTTATCATAGTCTATTAACTTTTTTTCCCGCCAGCGAGTTAATTATTGTTGATTGTTCGAGAGCTCCTCGCAAATTGACGATGGATCAAGAAGGCATGGACTGGCGAATATGACAGAGGCTAAATTAACATTTCGTTTTAAGTGGTAATTTTAAAAGTTTATTGGGTTATCTGAGCGTAAATTAGTTAAGTAGCATGTGAAATTTAGCGCTTTCTTCTATTAAATATGATCAAAATGGTTTGTTTGTTAATTGCTTCCTTAAAGATAGAATAAAATTCCGTCCATTTGTGTAACAAAATATTTACGGTTATTAGAGAATTTTTGTTTCTTAAAAAGTTGAGTTTATTAATTAATTAATCGTTAATTATGTGTATTTGATTAATTTTCCAATTTATTTCAAATCAGTGCGTTCCTATGGAATAATATATTTGTGGTGATAAATATTGTTACATTCTGTCCGACTGACGTGACATAAAACAAATTAACATCTTATTTTTAATAATGAATACAATTTTTAATTATAATAATTATTGTTCTTGTTTATTAATAATTACAAAACTCTTATTAAAACAATCTCAATAATAAAGCACAATTTGATTATGGTGGTGAATTTAGCTCGAAGTCACTGGCTTAATTGATGGAATGGAACTGCTTCACTGCCTCTGATGTTATTTGTAACCAGGAGTCCAGAGTACAAACTATCCTTCTTTTTTCCAATTCTATTATTGAGATCCACTGCAAGTTAGAGGTTTAAATTCAAATAAAATAAATAACTTACAAGTCTACAGTAGTTGAATGACATAAATGATTATGACATGTTCAAACATTGCAGAACATAATTACATGACGTATATCAAAAGGTAATGCATTTAACGAGTTAAAAGGAAATTTCTCCTTTCATGAAAACTGGTAACTTTTACTAAAACTTCAAAATGTAAGAATCTGGATTAACGACATCACTTGCATTTTAATCGAGGCTAACAAGAAAGACAGGCTCCGGCACTGAAAAGTCACCTGATCAAGATAGGTCTATTAACAATCCAACCTTGATTGTTCCAACAAAGGAAAAAATACAGATTGTTAAAATACCAGCTGGAAACAATGAAAGTTACATTGTTAATAGATCTATCTTGGTCACGTGACTTTTCAGTGCCGGAGCCTGTCTTTCTCGTTAGCCTCGCATTTTAATCAGCCACAAATAAAGTGACAAAGTTTGTTAGAGATCCTTGTACCCCAAGAAAATGATTTCCATTTAATGCTTGTATGTTAGATTTATTCTTTTCGCCCTCTGTGATGATATTGTAAGGATACTTCAACTTCTTCAAAACACATATGTCCAAAATGCTAAGCCGTTGTTCAGTTTTGCGATAACCTTTGATTTGAATGCAACTATCATATTACTAGTTAAGACGATACGCAGTTATCTCAGCAGAAAGATTAGTTTATTGAATTAGAGAATAGTATAATTAATGTGGGCATTGAAACTTAAGTAACTGTCAAATTTTAGGCTTAATGTTTATACAGAGTGGCCCAAAAATTTATTATACACTTCAACAAAAAAAAATATAGGGGAGGTTAGGGCAAAAAGAATCAGTGTTTTTATTTTTCGTAGCTATGTTTCGTTACAAATTCATTCTAAAACTGAAGGTTTAGATCCTGTTGCATCTCAGGAAATGTTAATGGTAACACCTCGGGAAGAAAAGGAGTCCTCTCAATAAAAAGTTTAAAAATGTGTATATCCTTATGATTTCTTGTGCACATTTCGTCACTGATCAAGTATACGAAAGTCTTACGAGAAATCTGAAAAAATGTTATGTCGATATGTTATGAACAAATATATTTATGGGGATGAGATTGGCAAAAAAAACAACAACATACTTTCAGTGCAAAAAAATGAATAGTTCATAAATTGGCATTGTCGGGCAAAAGGAATCGGGCACAAGGAACTACATTTCATGATGGTAGTGATGTGCATTTCGTTGCGCCCGTTATTACTGAATAAAGAAAATAAATATAGTCCTAATAACAAATTAACTTAAACGAATACAATATAAGAAATAATTTGTGAATATTTTATTAATGATTGATTGATGCCCTACTGCTTATGATAATGCATATATGCTAATTGTGAAGCACAAGTTTATACTGTTCTACGTTTTCTATTGTACAGGGTCTTTATAATTAAAGTTCCATTTTGACATGGCCATAAAAAAAAA
>JAHWFO010012390.1:2886593-2925970 GCA_023313115.1 Rhysida immarginata | reverse complement strand
CCAAGTATTATAGCTTTTGGTCCATTAGTTGTTTTTTTTTTTTTGTTTTTTTGTTAGTTTCACTCTTATAAAGACCCTGTAGTTTTAATACTCTAACAATCATTAAAATCGTTTAAACACACCTTTAAGTTGTGATTCTTCTTGCTCTACACAGTGATTCTTTTTGCCCATGGGTCGGGCAAAAGGAATCAATTCAGTAACACATTATGCTTACAGAATACGACAGGTTATTTTAATTATATTTAACTGATAAATTAATTTTAGATACTAGAAATTTTAAAGTATGTGTGTGTAAAACAGTAAGGTTAAATTTTAAAATGACTCTTTTGCTTTTTAAACCATTTAAAGAGGATATTTAAAATCTGGTCAATCTAGATATCTTGCTGTCCCCTAACATCATCACTATTATCATTGAACTCAGTTAAGGAAATGTCTTCGGAAATGTCTTCTTGGCACTAAAAACTTTACTCTGCCCACTCAAAATAGCTTAATGTGCGGAAGAAAACCAGAATTCGACCTATTCTTCACTGGGATTTTGGGTGGAAATAGGGAGAATGATTTTTGAAGAAATATATATTTTCCAGTAGGAAGGAACATTTCTGATAGAAAATAAAATATTTCTGGTGGAACATTTTTTATTACATTACGTTTCTGTGGAGTTTTTTTTTTTTTTTGGTCTATTTATGAAAAAAAATTTTAAATTACTTTTCTCTATACTAATCGTAATATGCCACGGGATGAAAGAAAAAGTAATCTTTATATTTATTTCCTCATTTTATTCAGAGTATTTTCAGGTCGACTGATCTCTAAATCTAGCGAGAAGTAAATAAAAACCTCATTTCTGATCGGCAGAAGCTTTATTTGTTCCCGTAGTGTTTTTACTTTTTCCATTTTGGAAATTTTTAGACATCTCCAGAAATACAACATTAAAGAATACAAAAAACTATCCCTGTTTGGATTTCAATTGAGGATATTGTTATTAGCGTTCTTCCGCAGAAATTGGGACATTATGTTAGGCGGAACGAGCAGATCCATTCGACGGGGATAGGGACTTGGCCTATAGCGCATGCTCAGCATATCATGCAACCCGATTGGCTCTTCTGTCATTTGCTAAGTTCTCATTACGGTGAATGCGCTCAGTAAAATCCTTTTTATTTCAAAATGTAAAATTGTGTTTGATTTTGAGAACCGAACCCCTTTCTTTTGAAACGATGGAAAGTTTCAAAATAAGAACTCGAGAACGAACAACATTCTGATCTCCCCTCCCCCCCCCCTTTTTTTTAACTTCTTTCTTTTAATTTTGTGCTTGTATCTTTTGCTGCTCATTTTAATCATAGTCTTGTTTGACAACCGTGCGAGCGGAAACTTAACTTTAATTTACTCTAATATTAATTTTTTTGTGTATGGCTGGTGGGCTTGCTTCATATCTTTGTGTGCTTAAGCCTACCATACTCTTACGATTGCAAACTGAGAATATTGTAATAAGAGAACTAAATAAGATTTTTATTAAAGATTAAATTGTTGAAACCCGATAAATGTTATGGGAGACAGTATATGCGAACAAGTTCTAAGTAAATATACTGAAATTTACCACTTTTAGATTTTAAAAAATATAAATAATAGAAACAAGGATGAAATGTTTAAGAATGTAGGATTTTGAATTTCATTTTAAGAACATCGGAATGATTATCTGGACCCATTAAGAAACGTTCTAGAGCCTTTAAGATGAACGTGCACAAAGATATCCTATAAGCAAAAACATCCTGTAAATACTTACAAAATATTTTTCAAGAAAGACATACTAGACCATTGTAAGCAAAAAAAATTACTTTTATAATTTCTAAATTATAATAAATATTGCTTTCTTTTCATTGCTCTGGGACATAGCCCATTGGAAACTCTTTTGGCATCACACAGCTTCAATTGGGGAGTAGCAGTCATCAATCTTATCTCCTGCTTAATAATTTTAGTTTTCTTTAATTATAGATGAATATAATTAATATATGCTGTTTAGTTTCAAACATAGTGAAGTTTGGAGTAAAGCCGTCGGTCCCGGCTGCTGTGAAATCTTACAGCAGTCGTGATTGCCCCTCCGGGGACCTAACTCGTCGGCCTCTGGCCATACAGGCCCCGAATGGATGCATTTAAAAAGAATTGATAGCATGGATGTAGAAAATAGGATATAGAATTCCTATGCGTCGCGCTTGAGTTTTTTTTTTCCAGTGGAGCCGTCTGTATATTGGTGTGCATTGAACCGAAACTTGTGCATGCTTTAATGCTTAACGTTTTTCACTAAAATTATATTTTGAAACATAAATGATATATGTCTGGATTAAAATGATTGTTCTAAATCATTTTGAAACATTGTAATAATTTTTCAAAATATATTGGAATCATTGATAACCAATAGGAAAAGTTATATGTAATATATTAAGAAAAACTCCAGCTGTCGCCCAAACTTCGAACTTACTGAGGAAGACAAGGTAATGGTATATCTTGTATTTTTTTTTTTATCCATGTTGATAGTCTACGTGGGTCGGTCGTAAATTTCTTACAGTCACCATGGAAATCCTGATGCAATAGTGAAACGATAATGGTAGCATATTTTTCACATTCCTGCACAAAATTCCTGCACGAAATAAACCAATTAATTCGTGTTAATTTTCGTATATTAGCTGATAACGTATCAAATTCTAGATGGCAGCCCATTGGATAAATCGAGGCGCAGGTTGTCGGAATTTTCTACATCTGAAGGGAAACAACAGCACATACATCCAACGTCTGAACTATCTGAACGTTAAGAAAATTTTGGTTTATTAAGCTAATTTTCACCATCCACGATGCTCATTTCCAAACATCTTGATGAAGGTGGTTCAAGTAATTGGTCGGATAGACTTCAAATTTTGTAAGTGAGGGAATTAGACATGGTTTATGTAAGTTGATTCATTTTAAATAGACTGTTATATATTTTATAATAAGTATCCAACAAATATAATTCTGTTATGTATCGTTTTTCATCCTTTTAAAATGCGACTTGAAGACTGTCGCTACGTGTTGCATTCTCTGGACAAAAATAGTAATTTTCGGCTCATAGAAGATCTGCTATTTATGTAGTTTTAACTATTTCAAAATTTGACTGAATTAGCAATCTAACAGATCCTTCTAAAGCAACTTTAAGGTTTTAATGGGAAATGCACACGTCAGAAACTAAGCCGAATCAAACACTCATGCTTCATCATACCACATAAAGTTATCAAAATATATTAAAGCTAAAAGTAGAGGTTTCGATGGATGGTTTAGATGAATCAGTGCTTGAATGACCGATTGATCAAGGAAATGAAAGCTTAAATAGATGCGAATGGAAATTAAAGATTCTTTGCTTCAGCTAGCGCTTCTATTGTCGTGATCGATTTAACCTTCTTGGGTGTTCGACGATTTCTGGTTCGTGAGAGAGGAGAGTCAATTTTGGACCAAATAAAAGGGAGAGAAATTTCCATGACTATCGAACACAATGTCCAGCGAGGGCGTCGGGCGTTTTTCCGAGCGTGTGCGCCTGCGCAATGAAGTTGGCTGAGGCCGTTTGCAACGCGAGATCATTACATAGTGTGAGCAAAGTCAATAACAGGGTTTTACTGCTTTGGCTGTCAAGCTCTCGACCGATGCCTGAGGTTTATGGCGAGTTAGATATTCCAGAGCGAAAGTCTTCGGATTTGGATCGCCCTCGAATCGAGACAGGGATCAGAAGAGAAGGGAGAGAAGTAGGAGCGAAGACTGAAACCACGGGTGAACTGAAATTATTTAAATCGGAGGGAGAAAGAGAGAAAAGCGAGAGGCCATAAAATTACGAATGAAAGGGGGAAAGTACTAATCCCATAAAAATACGACGAAATATCCAAACGCTACCGTTTTCAATTTTTATTTCATTTTTTTTACAATTAAATGTCTCCAACTATGTGAACTCTACATTAAATTGAAATTACCAAAATTTAGAATTCCTAACGAAGTCAGAGATTTATTAAATATGATTTGCACATTACGAAAATGATTTCGTTCTTCATGAGTGAGAATGTTAACAAGATATTCCACGAAACCGACTTTCTAAATATATATTCCTAAGGGCCTTCTAAAAGCTTCTAAGAAATAAAGACAATCGATACGTCTTAAATTATGTATTATGTTTTACCTGTCTTTCTAGGCACAATAGATGCCTTAAATACACTTGATTTTTCATTTCAGATCATTTTAAAAAATTAAAGGAGATGTCAAAAACAAAAACATAAAACTAAATGCTTTTAACAAAACCAACACACTTGGTCTGTGTACTCGCCTTAAAAGCATTTCGTTGAAAATTGTAATTAGTTTGCAGTTCTTTTTGAAAAAATGTTTTTATAAAGGCAAATATTTTGGAGACTTTACAGCATTAATAAAAATGGATGTTCTATAAAGACTGAGGTTTCCATTTATTAAATTTTCATAAAATGTCAAATAGGATATATCTGATTTGCCGTTAACGGGCGAACTATGAATAAGTGGCAGTAAGTACGTATATACTAATGAAAGGTCGACTTTACTCATAAATGTCATCACTAATTTTCTAATATACTTGTATTGTCAATTGATTAACTTCACCTTACTCTCCTAATCACGAATACTCTGATCCTGACATGTGTCTACAGTCTTCGAAGATTTGGCGCAGACTAGCTTTCATGAAATCCGCACTTTAAGGATCGCTTTGATCGTTCAAAACAGCCATGAACTTTGAAACTAAATTCTGCTCAGAGAAAAGTCACAGGGCACTAAATCAGTTCTTTAGTGAGTAAGGGGTGTAGGTTATTTTGAGCCTAAGACAAGGTCTGGCAATTAAATACTCGGACTAATACAAATATTCTCAAACGAAAATTCTGTTTAATATTATTCAAAGTAATCTCCACCGGTAGTAATACACTTTTGAGCGCGTTTGTACAAGTTTGTAAAGCAGCTTTTAGCCCTCGGACGGAATCCTCTTGATTTCCGATGTCACGTTTTTCTCAATGTCAGAAACGTTATGAATTCGAATACCTTTCATAGCGTTTCTCATCTGTGGGCACAGGAAAAAGTCTGGAGGGGCGGGTGGTTGAGCATTGTGATGCTGAGTTTGGCCAGAAGATGCTTCCAATCTTGCTTGCTTTTGTTTCTCAGTTAAGCAGCGAGGGACAAATCTGCAACAGATATTTCTTTTCCCAAACAGATATTTCTTTTGATGAATTGTGATTCGGCGGTCAGCAGTGACAAGTTTCCTGAATTTCTCGGTGGTTTCTGGCGCTCGGGCAAAAACTGGTACACTAGAATGTACTCCAGCGGATTTACCCAAATTTAGACAGAATTTAATGCAAGCCCGTTGTTCCACATTTTTTTCTTGACGATGCTTGTTTACGATACTAAAAAAAATCTATGAAGGTCTTGACATGTTGAGTTTTTGTTTATATTTTATGCAGCGACATCTATCCGAATATTTAATTGCCACACCTTGTACTTTGGAAAAGCATTTAACTCGTGTAAATGATAGAGGCGTTTGGGTCGAATTGTCCTGTGAGGTCGGAGTTATGAGGTCGGTCCCAATATCGAACCAGTGATCATGTGACCTTTAAAAGCTATTAATATTTTTCAAATGCCAATATAAAATAAACTGCTGAAAAATAATTAATATTGTTGACGCGTTATTGCGATTAATATTTCTATTGAAAATAAAGCTGTTTTTTTTCAAGTTTTCTTATGATAAAAATTAATTATCATTATTTGTAATTAAAAGATATAAAAATAGGCCGAAGTCAAATAGCCACAACTTTCACAAAATTAGCCTCATTTTATCAATCCCTGGATTAGATCATTCTTTTCGAGAATTTGATTTTGCTGCGTTTGAGAAGTTTATTTTCTCATAAAGGAGAGACCTGTGTATAAAAAAAGGAGGATAAAAAGAAAGAGGTATTTTTACATCCGCTTTTTTACCCATCTTTATTATCCATATTATACACGACTTTTTAATACGCTGTATACAAATGGCTTAGGTATTTTTATTAGAAGAATTTTAAAACTATAATGCAGTTAAGTATGAAATTTATTTTACACACTCTTTTGTAGCAGACACGAATCACTCTCCTAGCAATAGACACTCGACTAATCATCCGACTAACCATCACCCATCGTAGTAATCCCTATTTATTATATTCCGTTGTGATTAGCTATGAGAATAATTTGATTCTTCTTTGTAAGTTAGAATATTATTCAACGATTTTACAGGCAACGTTAAGAGATAAGCGAAAGCTCCCCACGAAAACACGAAAGTAAACTTCCCAGCTTAGCAGCAAAGAAAGTTTTTATCATTACGTGAAAAATTCCACGTAAATCATTCATCAGTTGCGTCTCTTAATGATAAATCTCAAAGTAATTATTTTGATGTATTGCAGTAGACGAAGAAACAATTTCCTAAAAACCTTTCTAATTTTTGTAACAGAGTGCAAAAGTGTAAGATTAGATTTAAGTTTGTTCACTATTCTAAGGTGGATATTTTTTAATGTTATTTATTATCAATTCACAGTTTTATTATTAATACTTTCGCTTTAGTTTTAGAACTTTTTTCCCATCATCAAAAGTGCCCACGAAGTTCGTTTTCTACAAATTTTCCCTGCTCTAGCGCTTTTCCCTCGCAAATTATCGAAGTGATCGAGTTACTAGGGGAAAGAGGTGTGGCATTTGGCACCTACAGGTTTAATGTCCGTAAATCAATCGTTAACGATACAAGACAACCGAATGGGTATCGTCTCCGGGCTGTAAATAGATCAGGAGAAAGCCGGAGGGGTTTCCAGGACTCTTTTCAACGTCGGTCCACGAAAGACATTGCCTCGAATTTAATGCGACTCGTCATGGAAGCAACGCGACTCCGCCCCTGTCGTCCTGATGAAAATCTCATTTAAATATTCCGATATATAACTACAACTTAAGGGGGATGCTTTTCTGGTGCAATTGTCAAATAATTCATCTCTATGCGCATTTATTGCTGAGAATTCACGAGAAACTTTGGGTGCTTTATGGAAACCTATCTGTATTTTTAAGATTCTAATACGCATCGAATCACCGGCTCATCATGTAAAAGCTCCTTTTTTTCATACATCCATTCATAAGCGTGGTATTCTTTTTCTAACGATCCAATACATTTAAAAACAGGCAGTTCCTGTTTTGTTTTGTTTTTTCTGGAATGTTTTAAGCGATTATTTTTTTTTAGTTTGGACACAGTGATTGTGAATTTCTGCAAGCCATATTTTTTATAATATCTCTTGAACAAGTAAAATATCCATGTATAATACAAAGTAAATGCAGAAACTAAAAAGCATTCTATGCGAAAACAGTTCTATCGATGACAGGCATTTGCATCAACACGTTCCAACATTTCGTTGAGGATGTATGCAATGATTTTGCGCATATTGTCCTATGAGATAAGACCAGTGAATGAAATCAGGAGATCGAGACGATCGCAGTCCTCATGAGATGACTATATCATCAAACACCGAACAAACTACATATTATTCGACATATTTCGGGTTGCAAACTGTTAACGAAAAGCCTTCTGAGCATTTTAGAAAGAAGTCGTTTTCAAAATCACTCCATAATTAACATCTTTTTGTTGTACACCAAAATGGTATACAGTAGTTTCAAATTGTTATCTCTACATGTATTTTGGAAATATATGCTGCACAGTTTAAAACGTATTTTGAATCCCGTTGTACTTATATCTCAGTTATTAAGTTTTTTAAAATAAAATTACTATGCATTTCATTCAACATTATTTTACCAATATTTATGTAAGAAAGAATAATTTTGAACGTTGGTAAAATAATATTGAATGATATGCTTAGGAACAGTTCTACTTTTATTGAACTTTACATGAAATTGCATTCGTATATAGGTTTAAAATTTAAAATGGGCATTTTTGGGTAGAGTCTTAAAACTATAAATAATTATTAAGACTATAAATATTAACTGAAACTTTCCGCAAGAGCTTATAAATATATTACCGTCAAAGCGACACATTTTTAGAGGGAAACGGCATACGTTAAGTCCGGGATCGATTTTATCAGATATGAGTGAAAATATTGTTTTCCACTCCAAATGAATGTAAATATTTTGAATAAAAAATTAAAGAGAAGAGAATGTAAACAAAAGAATTTTCGTAATCTTCTCATTCGAGAATGTTTTCGAGATTCCACCCAAAGAACTGCTTGTTTTGAATATGGCTTCGGAGGGTGAAGGGGAAAGAGAAAAGAAAGGTTTCTAGTTTTTTTTTTCCTTTAAGGGGGTTCGAAATTTCCTGCGTCATATTTTTCCCCTTCATTTGTTTGAATGGAATGTTCGAGTCTGAAAAAGGACAAGAATGCTTGCTCAGCTGCTTCAATATTCCTGAGTGGATGAGTTTTCATGTGGCAACTTTCCAACCGATCTATTTCTCCGGAAACTCTCCTCTTTCTTCTAGTACTATTACAACAACATGCATTGTTAGTATTATTATTATTATTATTATTATTATTATTATTATTATTATTATTATTAGAAGTATTGAATGAAGGATCATGGCATATATTAACATGGACTCAAGATCATGTTAAAAAATTTTCTCAGGAGAGTTTTATTTTCATAGAGCAGGGGAGATGAGAGAATACTTACAAAAAAGTGAATTTACCAACAAATAACGTAGAAAATAAATACTGTTTCTTTTATTTAAGTAACGTTATTGTATTAAGATTGTTTGTTGAATTTATACTCTTATTAATTTATTTTTATATTTTTTTATTTTTCATTTTGATGTTAAGGTAATAAATTTACTTTTTGCATGTAATCTACTCGAATAGCCTTAACGTTCTTTGATTATAGGGCGTATCGTATTTACCGTATCGTATTAATATGTCGGAAATTATATGCGTGTATACAAGAGTTTTTCGTAATTATGTCTCGTTCATATATTTGTGTATACGTTTGAGATCTGTATAATCTGTATCTTACACATGATAAATATCAGATGATCCAAAAGTAACGGAAATATTTAAATACAATAAATCGTAAAGATGCCGTAGGGGTCTAAGAGCAAGTGCCATATATCTGAGATGCACTTTGATGCTGTGCCGTAAAAACTCGATCGATGACTTTCGTTTTGTATAGCCCCATTTTTCAATTGTAAGCATTTCTTTGCTGTGAACTGTATTACATCCAGACATAAATATACAATTCCCTACGATGCCATCTGATGGTCGGAAACGTAACTATTCTTATATTAAATTTTTTCATTATCTGCTGAAAATCCCATTTGTTTCTCTGCAAACTGCATCAGAATACTTGCATTTTCAGAATTTCTATTACAAAGAATTTACTATTTGAAACGCTTTTGATATGTAATGAAACGACTGGTTTTTTTTTAAACTTGATTTGGACTATTTATACCGCGATTATATTTTTTGATCAACGTATTTCTTCGACCCCATGTAAATATTTTGATTACTTTGGTGATGTTTACTTGCATATCGCATTTAGCTTTTGAGTCTTATTTCCATTTTTGGCTCAGTGTTATTGATTTTTCTGACGATAAAGATATCAATCAATAACAAACGAGCGACGCCCCAATGACTGATAAATGCGAGCTTGCTTCGTAGGTAAAATTTAAGTGCTTTATGGACGTTTCAGATTGATCAATAAATATACTAGCATGATTACTGTATGTTCATAACTCTATCAGCAGAATACGTACAAACTAGTCTTGGACTTTTAAAGCTTGTGTAATCAAGTTATGTTGCAGTTGAAAGTCTTTAGAGAATCACGTCCGAATCATTGCCGTCAATTAACAAGAAATCCAAGTCAGCTGAAAACTAAGTTAAAAGCTACGTCGACAGTTAACAAATTCTTACTTTTATCAACTTCTAGAGATTAAATTTAATTACTTTGATTATCGTACTTAAACTTTTAATTGCTCTCTTTTTTTCCCCTAGTCGTTTTAAAGAATTTTGCTCTCTCTGGAAGAATAATTAAGGTACAGGAGAAAAAAGTCAAGTTTTGTGTCTGTATGTGTGTGTGTGTTTTCTCCCAGACGAGAGAAAAGGACGTGAAATCGAGTGAAAAGGCGAGAAAAGTGTTGGCCAGTTCTAATTTTAAATTCAGGAGTTCCTTTGATTCCAAGGAGATCCTTCATTCTAATTTATTCGGTTGTTCTTTTTATTTTTCCCTCCTTCTCTCGCGAAAAACAGCGCCATTTCATTAGTGCGTTGTCATGATGGGATTCTTAATTGTGAGCGTTAAGAAGTCACGTGATCTGGCGTTTCAATCAAGTGACGGAAGCATTGTTGCCTGCAGGGGGGTCCCCCTTCATTGATCATCCGAGGGATAGGGAAAGTTCAAGGAACACATGGGGAGAAGGGGATTGAAAGTAGGGGTCTCCATTCTTTTATTACCCCCATCCCTCTATTCCGAGTGCGCTCGCAGCCGCTGAATTGCTCCAGATATTCGCTCTGCAATTTGAGAAAGTTGAAAGAAGCTATGATAGATCGCGTGTCAGACCCCGTTATCGGTCTGGAGTCTCCAACCTAGGTTTTTCCCCCATTCCTTTTTCTCTCTCTTTCTATCTTTCATTCCTTCCTCTCTTGCTCTTCGTTCCTTAATTTTCCATTGCTAAGAATGGCACGCGGTGGGAAGCTGTGCAATCAGCGACCACGACTCCCGGTGCCCTTGGTCACTCGCCTCTATTCGTTACTCATCGAGCGATTTTCTTCAGTCAACGTGGTGATAATTACTAATAAATACAGTTCTTTTCAGAGAAATTTTCTTTTCCCTTTCTTTCTTTTTCCTTGCTCTCCCCCCACGCAGTTCATCTTGTCAAAATTGCCACCTTCACAGACACACTTAGCGTCACTTCCGGAAGAGGGTCTTCTTTTTCTCGCTCTCTTTCTCCTTTTCACTGTCTATTCATTTTCGAGAAAGCTCCAACATCTATTCGTTACAAGCTTATTTCTCCTGCCATTTTCCAGCCAACTTTCTTTTAAAGCCATTCTTACTTTTTCCTCGTCTTCTTTGCGGAGACCTTCGTCTTCCCCATGATTTCCAAGCGGATGTCTTTCCACACACTTTTTCTTTTATATTCCTAAATTAACTGATTTATTTCCTTTCTTGTTTCAGTACATGTGGAACTGAGATGGGTGTTCTAAGTTGACATATTCTTTCTTAACATTAATCAAGCACTAACCACCACATACAGTAGTCTGATAAATTGGTTCCCTTTATACATACCTTAAAGCTGATAGACCTATCACTAACAAATGAAAACGGCTGTAAAGACCTATCACTAACAAATTCATCAATTTTTCAACGATTTACGAACTTTTCAGTGACTTTATGCCATCTAGACTGTTTTTCCAACCAGCCACTTTGATGCGCACGCATTTTTCAGCTGTTTTTAGTCGACATTTCCAAAGCTAACGAGTCTTGGTTTCCCTGCATTATTTTAAAGGCACGTTCAATAAGTAATGCAATTGATTTTTTTTTCTTCGGCTAGGTTTTGTTGGAAAATTAAAATATTTATTACGTTTGCATCCTTTAACCTTCTGCACTAGCAAAAGTTGCTTCATCCTCTTCTGCTAGTTGGCAGGGAAATTGTTGGGTAAGAATTCCTCAAAAACAAACATGTCGTGAAATTTAAAACTTTTATTAGAATTTGGTAGTACCCAATATATTTTTGAAAAATTTTCATTTGTTAAAAAGTTAAAAACCTGTACATTTTTTAGTACTTTTTGTTTAAAAAGCCATACCTCAAGCTAATTTTTTTCAAATCTCTTTGAAATTTTAAATATAACAAGTAAAACGTATATATTTCATAACAAAACATAAAAGAATGACAAATTAAATAATAAATAAATAAATAAATAAATAAATAAATAAATAAATAAATTTTTAATAAAAAAATGATTAATGTTCTCAATCGATTTCTACAATTTTTTTTTAAAACACACATTGAATCTGTATTTATTAACGATTTAGAACTTGAAAAAAAATGTTGGTGATCTCTATTTTTACGCGAATGCCATCAATATTGAAAGATGAAGAGAATAGCTTGACAAAAAATGATCAGTGTGGCTAAAACTGAGATTCTGATCCTTTCAAGACAGCCTGGTCATTGCGTTCTCCATGTTAGGGGAGCCTCATTGAGACAAGTGGAGAAATTCAAGTATCTCGGGATTGCATTCACGAGTGATGGACGGGAGGAGAAAGAATTGGATGCTCGGATCAGTGCAGCAAGCTGTGTCAGACGTGAATTGTGGCGGTCCGTGGTAACGAAACGCGAGCTGGGTAACAAAGCCAAGCTCACCGTTTTCAAATCTATCTTTGTCCCCATTTCACCTATGGTCATGTGGCTTGGGTAATGACCGAAAGAGTGCGATCGCGGGTACAAGTGGCCGAAATGAGATTTGAGAGGTGTGGCAGGTGTTACCCTACTAGATAGAGTGCACAGCAACACAATAAGGGAGTCTTTAGGTGTTGAGCCGCTACTTCTCCGCATTGAGAGATCTCAGTTGCGCTGGTATGGCCACGTGATACGGATGCAGCAAACTGGTCTTCCTAGGCAGTTGTTATTTTCCAAGCCGGTGGGTAAGAGACCAAGGGGTCGGCCTAGAACCAGGTGGCTAGACTGCATGGAGAATCTGGGTTCGAGTCGCTTGGGTATTGCCAGGGAGGACATGCGCCTGATGGCGGAAGATCGCGATCGCTGGAGATTCTCCATAGCGCTGCTGCCCGCGCGACCCTAACGGATAAGCGGGTTTAAAAAAGTAAGTAAGTAAGTAAGTAAGTAAGTAAGTAAGTAAGTAAGCGAGCTTCCCTGTAAAGCAACTGTTTTAAGCAAGTGTTGTTTTACAGGGAAGCTTCCTATTGCTGTCAATATTGAATGATGAAGAGTTACTTGCTTAGGAGCCCTTTGGTACGATTGAATAGCTCGATAAAAATTGATGGCATTATCGTAAAAACGGACATCATCAAATTTTTTTTTCAAATTCTAATTGGTTAATAAATACAGATTCAATGTGTTTTATCAAAATTGTTGAAATTGATTGAAAACATTAAAAAATATTCATTTTTTTTTTATTAAAAACTTAATTTTTTTCAGAAAAATTTTTTTCTCATTCTTTTATGTTTTGTTATGAATATATACGTTTTACTTGTTGTCTTTAAAATTTTAAAGAGATTTGAAAAAATTAGCTTGAGATATGACTTTTTAAATAAAAAAAAGTACCAAAAAATGTATATTTTTTTTAACAAATAGAAAATTTTCAAAAATATTTTGGGAATTTTAATACTCCAGTAGGTACTACCAAATAATAATAAAATTATTAAATTTCACGACTTGTTTGTTTTTGAGGAGCCCACTTCAGGAATTCTTACCCTGTTAAATTTCAAACTGGATTCAAAAAAGAACTGTAATCGAATTTTTTTTGGCAAATAATGATTCATTCCAAACATTCACAGGCTTAAAGGACAACTCCATTAAATGATTTTCTATGTATTGATGATGATTAATCTCGCGAGCGATGTATTAATTTACACTGAGAGTCATGACTCCGTTGACTCACCAAGATGGACGCCCCGCTATTGGAAATTGCGTTCGGAATTTTCGTTTTTTCACACGTTTAGGGTTTGAATTGAAAAAATTTTTAAATATGCCACGATGTTAGTAATGCGCTAATCTTTGGTGATTCAAAATCTCACTAAAAAGATTGAATTTTCATTTAAGTGTTAAATACAATTGTCGTAACACCAGAAGACAGCGAAGAAGATGAATTAAGAAAAACCGTCGCTCTATTCAAATCTGAATAAAAACAAGCCCTGAAATAGAAAAAAAAAAGCGTGTTGCATTACTTATTGAACGCCCTCGTTAGTTAAACCTAGCCAATCGGGTCCAATCCAATTCGCTGTTTTTGGGTCATGTCTTCACCATTTCGTTGTTCGCTTGATTTTTTGATTTCTCCTTGATCTTCATCGAACCAAAGCAATTGCCTTTACCCAAAGAAAGATTGATCAGGAAAGTAAAGCCAGGTGGGTAGTCTGGAATCTGCGTTCACCAGATCACAAAAATGTGTTGTTTGACGGTGTGAATTCAGACTCTGTTTTTAAAAGTGCTTCTACAATCAGATTACAGTCAAAAAACGCTTGAAAAGCATTGTCTGGAAAATAGCGTGATGCGCTTGTGAAACAGTTCCCACCACTCACAAAAGTAGTTTCACTTTAAATCGCCGAATATAAACCACCCTTAATGCTTACAATTTAAAAACTGAAAATGTTGTTGATTTATTACTTTAGAAGTTTTTTATGTGACGCCATCAAATTCTACACGATTAACTGGCGATTTTTCCAAAAAAAAATATACGACAGGCCTCCGAAGATTCTAAGAAAGACATTTCAAACAGAGCATCGCCTTCAATTCGCACTTTCATTTTAGGTTCTTGTAAAAAGAAAAAAATTTTATTGTCTCACTTTTATTTCCAGATGGAAATTGTTAGAATTAACCATGCCATAAATTCTTAGAACAAGTGTAAACTTAAAAAAATTGACCATCTATGTCACTTGTTCTTTTCCAACAATCTTTTATGTTGCAAGATAAAATCTGATTGTTCCTAATGAATCCAAATGGGTGTATTTCACCCAGGAGAATAATTTGAGATAATGTTAAAACTTAGGCGAAACAGTTGAGGCCGAGAGGAATGACTGAAGGTTTAGCTTCAATTCTAAAGGCGACACATTCACAACCGTCAGAGAAATTTCTCGTCGTGCATATGAAATGCGGAGAGGTGAATGACCTCCCTCCAGATAGTCCTATAACCCGTTTAATGAAATCATATAATGTGTTGAACACGATGAATATAAATGAGCCGTCGAATAGCCGTAATTGCTTTCGCAAATAAAATCATTGTAAGCACCATTTCGGTCGGAGGCTATTTTCATGCACTTTGATCCTTTAATGGACGTTTTATGCTTAAGAATATTGTTGTCACATCATAACTGATTTAAATATTGGTCGCTGTCAGCGTTTAGCAGCTCTCTTGTATTCTGGTTTATTTTACTGGCAACTGGTTTTGACTACATCATCGATAATCAAACGCGGTTTTAATAGAATTAAATAAAACATGAACGTATATTTATCATAAAAGAAGATTTTGCAATTGTTTATTCCATTAATATTTTTGACGAATTTAAACAAATACTTACAAAAAAATACACTGGCAAAGAATTAGAAATTTCTCCCTTTTGGATCCCTTTTGCACTAATTTACAGCTTGTATGCAGGTTGGCATAGAGACAATGACGTTTTGAAGCACTTGTAACTCAATGGAAGACCAGGCGTTCATCCCACATTTCCTTAATCCTCGCAGAATTATTGGAAGAGGATCTGTCTGTCGGATTTGTCGTTCCCACATGTCCCAAATATTCTCTGTGGAGTTGAGGTCGGCGCTTTGGTGCGGCTAGGGTAAATGACGGAATTTGTCTTCACTCTCGCTAAAACATTGCTAAACCAACTGTGCGCGATTAACATTATCATTATCGTCCATGAAGAAGTCGACCACATGGGAAAAATTGCAGCATTGTAGGATGCGCTTGATCGGCAAAAATGTTTATTAAAGAATAATCATAAGATGTTCAGTGCGGGTTTTATTGTACGCCAACCTCAGCTGTTCAAATTAATGATGAAAAATGTTTAGATATAAAAGTGGAACGCACCCGACATTCCATGAACATCAGGATAAATGTTCCAAACCAAAGTAGTATAGAAGAATCCCTATACTAACCAGCCCTATACATCACTACTTCCAGAATCTTTAGTTGTTCTGATAAGGCATGCTGAAGACGCTGCTTTATGGGGCTCCCAGCAAGCCCTCTGCGTACCGTGGTACCAAACAACGTGTATCGTGATTCGTCCGACCACATAACCTTATTCCAGTCTTTACGTGTTTAGTGACGACGTTCCAGATACCACTGTGGGCAAACTTTGTTCTTTGGACTCGCTTCCATTACCGGAGCATGGTTCTGCTAGATAAGGATCGGGAACAGTTTTGGTTAAAATCATTTGTCAATTGCTTGCTTAGTGGATGTCCTGTTTCTCCGCACAATTCGTTTTAAATAACGCGAACTCGCTCATGATTGATTGTCTTGAAGCCTCCGTTTACCCTTTTAGACAAAGACTATGAATCATTTTTCCAACGGTAGTATTCTGGATGTCGGACCTTTCGAGAATCCAGACAGATGCTTCGTTCAGTTCAATTCTACATGGATCCCAACGATGAAATCGGTTAGTCCTTTTTCCACATTTTGATCAAATTATATGCTTAAATTCGCCCAACTCCTTCTTAAATAAGTGCATGATTGGATTACATGATGTCACAACTATTTTGCATAAAAACCGATTAAAACAAATTTACATATGTTTCATAGATTTTTCTAATTCAGTGTGTGTTGGTAACATGCATTTTAATGAAGAAATTAATCCCCCTGAGGAAGCTATAGGAAAGTAGCAGAAGTTCTAAGTTCGTCTATTTTTTTATCCTTTTATCCGCACTTATTAATCCCCATCTTTTCCCCCAAATTGATTTTTGCGAACTTAGTATTTAGAAAATGAAAAAAAGTTTTATCTTTTGTTTTTCATCATTTGCAATCGAATGACATATCACATGGCATATGACCACGTTACTGCTACCCTCACAACTCCAACCGCACAGGGATAATTGGGCCCAAACTTTATAGTAATGTAGATCTTTTCTAGAAGAATCTGCATATCGAATTTCACTCTTTTACTTACCTATATACTCTCTAACTCTCACCCTCGTAACTCCGACCCTATTGGGACAATCAAAACCAAACTAAAAAGTGAAATAGGACATGCCTGTGGTAAATTGAATTTCAACCTTCTACGTCAAATAATATAGAAAATATGAAGGGGACAGACAAACAGATGGACAGATTCATTTTTTTGCTATTTAATAATCTGTTTTCTTAATTCCAAGGGTCTGGCTTCAAATGATCATTTAGTGCACAGATGAAGAGAAACAGATGGGAAACTCTACCAGGTGATTGAAAATCGCCACGTCATTTTTCAATACTGGTTTCGTGGCGCTAGTGAGGACACAATTTTGAAAATAATAAATAAAATAATAACGCAGTTTATGTATTAATTCTTATATAATGTTAAAACACATAAAGTTCGTTGTGTGTCCGAATGGCCCGTGGATCATGTTTTTGACAACTGTGTAGTGTAGTTTTTTGTCACTGATGACATCAGGAATTTCTGCAGTAATAATATCGTCAATTTGGTTGGGAGGCAATATTTCTTTTAGCCACAGAAAAAGATGTACGTAAAGGCCGCTGAGTCTCGCCAATATTTGACATTTCGTGAGCAGATCTACGAACTTCCGAACTTTATTTTCAAAAACTCGAGCATAGGATAGCAGGATAGAATGAGTATAAAATTATGATGCAATGACAAAACATTCATTTCATGTTATTGAACATAAAATGAGTATAGCAGACGATAAGGATAGGGAAGTGTCTATCGAGGAGGCAAAGGAGAAACACGTGTCTCCCTTGAGCACTCTAACAAATGTCTAGACGACTGACAAAAGTTTGTGTATTTGTTTGTGTGTTTGGAAAGGAAAGATAAAGAGAAAGAACGAGTATTGGTCAGGAAACTCTGCAGCAAAAAGACAAATGGGCATCGGGAACATCTGAACAACGGGAGCTTCGTCTAGAGCAGGAGGGTACAAGAACTTCTACGTCAGGGGCAAGGGAAACTTCGAAGGAAAGATGAGATCTAAAGTATCCAGCGATATTTCCCGATGGTGAAAATGAATATTTTAATCTGAGGTAGGTCAACCTAACAAGAGGATAAGTAAAGTCCCGGGCGACGCCGGGTTTTCAGCGAGTCTCTTTTAAAATTTCAATTTTTTTCTTTGTTTTTCTGTACGATTGTTTCCTTCCTTAGAACATTGAAAAATTTTGACATCAAATAATAGCTCTGGAGCTTCGATCTAAATAACATTCTAAATTATTCATAAATCCTTTCAACAATTCCTTTTCCATTATCTTGTGCAGAATGTCGATTGGCAGATAATTTACTTCGAAATTATTTTTTCCTAAAGAAGAAGTCTTTAAATGTCTGATATTTTAATAAATCTTAAGACTAAGAATAATTTTTTAAACATCCATTTTTATTTGCGGCTTCTGATGATGAATCTTTTCTCTCTCCGGCTGTCATTTGCTCTTATCTTGGTTCTCCTTCTGTCGCTCGATGTCAGCCTCATCGTCTTTCTTCCGCTCTCATCGCATTATGACCAATTTGAAATGCAGAAGAAGACGAAGAAGAAGAAGAGGAATGAATAAGCCCGAAGGGATCGAAATGCGAACGATTGATCGGTCGACGTCAGACCAAGTGAGTGCGCAAGCGCAGGTAACTCGCTCGGAAACCGATAAGTTAGCGCCAGCTGCTATTAAATTCTCATAACGGTTTCGTGACTTTCGCAGTCCATTTCTGATGAGGGAATTTCAGGAAAAGGTTTCGGAACTCGCCCTCGTTTCTATCCTTTTCTAACGATTGAATTACTTTCTCACCAGTGAAGGTTTCGATTCTCTTCTAATTTGAACGACACAAAAGGAGAAGAGAACGACAGACAACGATCCGCTCAGCGTTCTTTACGATTTGCAGGGCACCACCAAATTCGGGGTTCTGGAAGGAAAAGAGAAAACGATGTTTTTGAAAAATTTATCTAGCTCACACGCTCAAGCGCCAGGCTAATTGCAGTCACGATCATTTTGAACGGTGATTCAGCGCTCGAGGAGCCGGTATAATGTCACGAACGGCATCCTAAAAGAATAAAATTGTATATTTTATGTTTCATAATTGAAACCTGGATGGAACGGATTTGATGACATTCAAGCCTTAATCCAAACGTAAGCATCATATCGAATTGTGCTCAACTCGACGCCATTAATAATTCACCTTTTTTCAGAGAGAGTTGTTTTTCCCTATACAGCATCAGGGTCGCGATCTCTAGACACCATTACCGGCGTGCACTTCTGAATATTGATTAACTAAATCAGTTTAACAAATGAAAATTTACACCTACTTCTAGTTCCAGAAGAAATCTTATCCATCGTGTCAAGTGCTCTCCTTGCTTATATGTTTGCTACCGCTCGGCTTGTTTGCACGGTGGTAATGGCGGACTGAAACTTAATCGGGCGATCCCTTCACAACCCGAAAGTTGAAAGGTGGATATTGAAATATTCTCTCTCCAAAAATGAAAAATATCTCTTCCGTGAAAGAAAATTTGAGTAAATTGTTAAGAAATTCAGTAACAATGAATATTCTTTATGGAACTACTTATTGGCTCTACAACATTTGTCTGTCCATCTGACCATCTGTCCCCTTCATATTTTCTGCCAGTATGAAACATCAAGATTCTCTTCAGTGCTTCTTTTATCATATGGGGCCTCCTTTATCCCATATTACAGCATTTGGGGATTGATTCCATAAAATATTTAAATGGATCTTTATCTAGAGATCGCCAAGCATTCAGGAGATTTGCCCTTCAGCAAAGTCTAGATTAGATGGAAGTCGATGATTCCTCTAAACTAAATCACAAATAAAAAAAAGTTTCAAATGAGGTCTCTATAAACAGCTATGGAAGATGCGGGAAGTCGCTGTGATGCTCTTGGAACCCACTCCTGAATAGGTTTTGCTTGATAGAAGTGTAATTTTCGTGTACGAAGCATCCTTCGCTTTCTGGATAGAACTATAAAATTGCAGGATGCAATTGATCCGTTGAAGTATTTTAGGTAAATTATTGAATTCACATCCCTTCTGGCAATGGACCTATTCCATTCCAGTAAAATGTATCTCAGACATGATGCCTTTTCTAGGCTTGCATTCTGTATAACAGCAAGATAGAACCAGTGTTTCATGTAACTTCAACTAAAACCCTTGGCCCAGTCCTGGGGTAGAAAATGGTGTGTAAAGACTCGTATAACCTTATGACTTTTTTCCAATCTTCTATTCTCCAATGAAGTACCTTACTCCAATGAAGAGAATCTTTCAAGTCATTGTCCGCAATCTATGGTTTCTGTGCTCATCATGCCACTATTTATACAAATTTTCTGCAACTCTTTGCGCATAGGGTTGAAGAAGGAACAGTATTGAATGAATTGTTGTGCACTAATAGTTTTGTTGCCCATAACAATTCTGAAAGATAGGTCGATCTCTGTCATCACATATCGTATTTGGACGGCAATTATTTCTCTTACACGTCCAGTGATGATTAATTTTTACATGCATGGATATTTAAAGATCTTAAGTTGCAAATTCCAGTCAATTCAGAAGTTTTGAAATCATGGCCCCGCAAGACAGATCCCTTTTCAAATTCCGAAAGATCTATTCACGTTTTCATAAAGAATACTGTCGAATACTGCTATACAGCACTTTCAAATAGTGATCGAGGCCACGTGGTTCGCTCGTACTCGCGTGATTTGATTAATAAACGCCATTAATCGTTGCTTCAAGTTTCCTAATTCGGTGTCCGGTGTACATATTTTGACATTTCTTTTTTTAGATGAAATTACTTGAAGCGTATTTAATCTTGGTGTTTAATTCAATCGCAGTTGGTTATTTAATTATTTATTTATTTAGATACCCCAATGAGATAAAATAAAATTATTAAATCAACTATTTCCTTTTTATAAATCCATAAATGGTTAATAATTTAATTACAGCATTGTGGTTACGATTGATACAATAACTGTTCTCGCGGTCTATAATTATGGTCTTAATGGGTAGGGGAAGCAAATTTAATAAAATAAATTTTAATTTTTTGTCAGTATTTAAAATTTCAAATTATCAAGCCCAATATTATTTTGAATTAGAATTTTAACAATAATTAAATACATTAAAACTGAGCTGCTTTTTATTTTTCAGTAGATCAACTTTATATTATTAATCCATATCATTCGTGCGTTTCCTTCAATACTCTCATTGTTTCAACGAACCTGCAGGATGAGGTTGAAACATTCGTTGAACAGCCAACAATTTATCATAGAAAAATTCATAGGATGTAAAGTTATTCCAGCACCAAGAAGAAAGTTCACAAGACGTACAATAGTTCATCAAAAAAGAATAAAGTTTAATTAGTGAAGTGTCCTTTGTTCAGATTTTAGCTAGCGATAATGACAATGATAAAGAAAACGTATGGATTAATATATATTTATTATTTTTATTAGTACTGATAATCCAATACGTCCATATCAATGTGAAATTGTTATTAATCACAATTTGTAATTTTCATCATTAAAGTAAACTTTTTATATCACATCTTGTAATTTGTGGTTAAGGTTAAGTTATTTTGTTAAAATTATATGTATCACCTCAACGTATTTCATAGCAATGATTCACAAGATTTTATAGGTTTTATCGAAAGTGTTTTATCACGGATTATACTTTGCGTTTTGAATTTTTCTGGATATTACTTTGAACTCTGGGTTCCCTTCTAAATTGTTGTGGTTCTTTTTTAAGAAACCATAAAAACTTTTCATATAATCTATCTTTTAGTGAGGTTATTTTTCCCCAGAAATTTGGTGCTGGTTGTTTAATTTTAATTGGAATTTTTAATGCATTGTTTGCCCCCCCCCCCCTCCCAGTAGGTGTGTTTAATTAAACTGCATAAAATGTTTCTCTTCTATTTTTTATCCTTAATTAGATTTTTTTAACATCTAAATTTAATATTTTCAAATACGAATCCTTTGTTAAAGTTAATAAAAGGATTTTTTATTGTTTTATTATTTTTCTTGATAAATGTTTGAATTTAATTTTTTTAATAACGACTTGCTTGATCTGGCGTACATATACATTCTGAATCCGTTGTGAAGAAGGAAATTTATCATGCTTTAGCTTGTCAAAGCGAATTTACTCAAGGGGAAGAGCGAAAAGAACTTAACAAACTCAACGTGAGACTATTTGTCGAAAAAGTTAAAATTTCATAGGACACGTTTTCACGGTATAGACTTCTAACGCTCTTTTTCTTTTCTTTCTGGTAACTTTAAAAAAAAATTAACGTCCAAGAATCTTTTTTACTTTTTTCCGCGTTCTCTTATCGAATTTTTTCTTTTAAACTGATCTGGGGAGAAAGAGAATTTACTTTTAGAATTCAATTTTCACTGACAAATGTTTGACATTCGAAATTATTATTCGGCCAAGCTTTTCGAAGAGGCTACATTACCAAAAAAAAACAAAAAAAAAACGTAGTGCAGCTTTTTATGCAAATGCTTCAAATTGGCTGATATGAATAAATAGAAGCATTTTGCGGAAACCCTAATAATGTGCGTTTCGTTGTCGAGAACGATTTTCGTTAAAGAAATTTCTCTAAACTTTTTTTTTTTTTTTTTCCTATTTTTTTACTTCCCATCATTCCGCTGGAGAAATTCTAGTCGTTTCATAAATATTTCACGATCGATCGTCAACGCGAAGGAAGGAACGGGAGGAAAAAATATTTGCTCGGGGTCGTCATCGAATCGTCTCCGGGGTCGAGGAAGGATCTCCAATCGAGCAGGAGTCTAAAAGCTGGGTGGGTGGCGGGGCTTGCTCGGCGCCATCTGCCCGCCATTGGCATAATTAGAAACGACATCTGTGATCGCGAACGTCTTTCCTTTCACCTGAAGTCATGACCAGCATGCACCTGGAGGATTCCTTTTGATGAACGGGCGAGGACAGGCCAACCTTCAGTCCCTAAACACGATCTGTCGTTGTTGGGCTGAAGGAGAATTAAACTTTTATGAATCCTTTGCCTTCTCTGGGGGTCAGGAAAGAAGGCTGGGGCGAAGGAAATTATGGACAAGAGGTAATATTCCATTCCGTTAAAAATAAAAATAAAAAAGAAAGAGACTAAGCGTTTCCAATTTAATATTCTGTTTTAGGATTTTATGACTCTTCACTTTGCATAAAGTGACGCGACTTAAATGTCTGTTTTTAAATCAAATTTCAAGTTAACGGGCTTTGTGCCCATGAACATGAAAGGAAACTTTTTCATTTAAAAGTAAACTTATGGTTATCTACAACTGTATTTAAAACGAAAGATAAAGGTATTATAATAACTTAACATATATAAAAAATTTCCAAATCAACTGTAAATGCATAAAATCCATGACGATAGACGGAAAGATCTCCGTGATTTTGTGAGAGTGAATTATAGCACAAATCGTGACGCCTAACAAATGTTATCAATCATCAGAGACGAAAGAGATTATCGATTTGCTAAAAACTACATTATCCGAGTATTTACTTTTTTGTATTATGATCTCCATCTCAAAAAGTTTTTAAATTGCTGGTACGGTAGGAGCCGAAAGGATGTAGGTGGCGTTAACATCGGTCATATTGAAAATGGCGCCTATGGGAGAAAAACCTCAATGGTTTGGAAGAGATGGTCTTACAGCATGGCCACCACGTTCTCCGGACATAACACCCTTAGATTTTTTTCCTGTGGAGATATGTTAAGGATAAACTATTTGCTATACTGGTCCCCGATGTGAACGTATTAAAGGTAAGAATAACGGATGCGATAACAAAAGACATGCTGGCGAATACGTGGAGAGAAATTGAATATCGTCTAGATGTTCCCAGATCTATGAAAGGTGCGCACGTTGAAGTGTACTAACGATATGAAGAAAAACTTTTTGAGATGAAGATCATATTTATTTTTTTTATTAACTTTCTTTATTAGATAAAGATTTTATGTTCACCCTATAATATGAAAGTGCTATAATTTTCATTTTTCGAGGAACTTTTCTTAATAAAAATGTTACAAAAATTTTGAAATATTCAATGACACATTACGATTGACTATTATTATTAAACAGTGGAAGAATAGAGCTTATTGGTTTTACCATCTCCGTCTATCTCCATGTTCCCTGCGTATTTGGCGTAAAAAAAGGTTAAAATTCGATATGTCGCTATCCATGGGTATACCCTGCAATACTAAATAGTTTGGTTTGAATTAGCCTATTGATGTTGGAATTATGGGGGTGGAGTTAGAGGGAGTACATATAGTATAAAAGACTGAAATTCGAAGCAGATTCCACCAGGTAAAACCTACATTACTATGAAGTTTTCGCCAGATAGTGTTGTTGCGATATTGGTCACGTGATATTTAGAAACTGTTAAGGATTTCAAAGGCAACATATGGCATACCATATGTCATTCGATCAGAAATGATGATTAAACGAAAAAAGATATTTTTTTTTTTCATTTTCTAAATATTACCTTCCAGAAAACCAATTTTTTGATTAAAATCGGTGGGGATAAAAGGGCTAAAATAGTAAATAGATAAAGAGGATGAAAAATAGAGAGGTCTTTTTATCCCACTCTTTTACCCTTTATCTTTCGCTTTTAAACCCCATTTAACTTTCACATTTTAGACCCAACTTCTTTTTAAGGGAAACAAATTTTTTGAACTTTCTGGGCTTCCGCTACTTTTAAGGGAGGCAAATTCCGCTACTTAAGTCTTTTAAGGGAGGCAAATTCTGGGCTTGCGCTACTTTCCTATATCTGTCGGGGGGGGGAGGGGGGGTTAATTACTTGATGTTGTTTTGAAAAGAGCAAAGTCCGGAAGCCATGTCCCGGATGCGGACACAAAAGAAAGGCATGTCCAAGGGGCTTTAAATGAAGCGAGGGGAGAAATTATATGTTAGTGAAAGTATTTATGTCAGGGTATGAGAATTCCTTTATAAAATGGCAGTGAAATTTTATTAATTTTACTTTCAATACCCAAATTTTTATGATTATGCATAAATTAAAAAAAACTTAGTGTGTCCTATATTAGTGCTTTATGTTAAGGAATTTTAAATTCATCCAAAGGTGTAATTAAAAAAATTAAATGATTACTAAAAGTGTGGCTTTCTGCAGGGTCACGTAGACTTGTACGTTCAATGTTGTCAATCTTTTGTCTAGTCAGATGAAATAACCCCAATGACGTTTTATTTCGTACTAGCAGACCCCTGTGTGAAAATATTTTCGCACAAAAAAGTCGTATTATTAAGGACTGGATATTATGTAGAACAGTTTCCATTTATTTGGAGAGACCGTCCAGCAGCTTGTGCCCTCTCTGTGTGTGCCCGTGCGGTTTGTAGAGTTATGCAAACAATTAAACATAGCACAATTTAAAATACAGCCAGCGCCATCTCTGGGTATTAAAAATGAATGATGCACTGTATTCCCGAGCGAAAGTCTTGCAGTCATTGTTGCTGCTGCTTCACTGAACAATCGCAAAAATCCTCATTAAACAAAGCAAACAACGACGTCACAATATTTAAAGCTGGCAAAAATCCCATTCAGCTCAGGTAAATTGAATTTTTAGAATAAAATGCATTGGAAAGGAAGACAGAAAAAATAGTGGCTGTTTAAGTCACAAAATAAACCTACTGTCAAAATTTCATGTAATTAGCTTCAGCGGTTTCGGCTCGGCGATGATGAATCAGTCAGTCAGGACATATTATTTTTATATAGATGGAAATTAATGATTTATCTGAGTATGCCTTTTAAAAAATGATGTATATTGGGAATGGAAATATCAATTATGCAGGTCACTCTGTTTTGTATATCTATGAATATGATGTCTGAATAATGTCTTGTAAATTATTAATACTGTCAAAATTACCGCCAGAGAGAGTTGGTTCCGGTAAAATCTGCATAACGAGGAAATCATGTGCAACTTACATGATATAAAATGAAAGTGCAATCCTCTTAATTACTTTTATTTTCAGTGTCAACAAAAAGTTTCCAATTTCGAAAATCTTTTCCTCCTTGATCTGAAACGTGTACACATAACATCTGATTGGCGTTCTATCTACTTGGTATAGGAAACTTTAAAATTTTAGCCCAAGTAGAGCCGCATTCGGGATAGAAAACAAAATTACGTGTAGCTTTAAATTTGTCTTCAAAACTCGTTACCTTTTCCTAATCTAAATATTTCGAGAGATTTTGGTTTAATCGAATATTAAAATCTTGATTAGCGTGTAAGAAATTATCTTTAAGAGATTCGTACTTATGAAGCGTGCTGTAAAATCAAACAGACCGAACTTTTGCTGTAAAGAATATTTAAGCTTCAAAGTAATATACACCATTCCCAACGTTTATTCCATCGTAAGACTACTCCCTGGCATACAGTTCTTTTATCATATTTTCCTGATTCTCCTATATGGTAATCAATGTCTTTCAAAGAGTTTTTAACTTTGAGCAAGGGAAAAAAGTGTGCGCTAAGTCCGGGTGGATGGGGCACAACGGATATCTTAATTTTTGTCAGATTACTACGCATTTATACGAGAGTTGGGGCATAAGTCATGGCAACTATTTTTTTTTGTGAGAATTCGACCGTGGGTGGAAAATGCGAAATATATAGATGAAAGGACAAGGAATGGAGGAAATGTACGGACATTTAGCAACACGGAAATATTTTGCTCTTCATGTTTATTAAGGTAGTTGATATAACATTACAACTTTCATGTTTTAGAATCATAACAGCACACATACCCGTTCTAAAGGGCCTCAAAGTAGTCTCCTGAACGTTCACAGTACGCTGCCAACGATGTGACAGGTGCCCATATCATCTGCTTCACCATTTCTCTCACCATGTGGAAATCTGGTCATCTCCTGTTGCACAATATTTGCAATGTCCATTCGTGCTGTCTACCATGTAATGGTTCCTTACCATCCGTATAAGGTCAAAATCACATCGAGAAAAGTCCGGAGAGTATAGTGGGTGCTCCAATTCTTACCAAAGCCAGCGGAGACCGGCTATATTGATATACGAGCGTTGTTCAACTCGGGTTACATCCATCCTGCACGGCGGTTGACTAAGAACTGATTTAACATTGTTCTCAATGCAACAAAAGGAAATCGCAGAGCCATCTGGTGTTGTGGAAATATACTATGTTTTCCTCGAGACATATGACATTTTGTGATACCATCCCTTAGCTATGAGAAAAAAAATAGTTGCCATGACTTATGCCCCGACCCTCGTATGTAGGTGCAATATCTGAATCTGGTTTTACCATAATTTGGCCTCTTCCTGCACTAAAACTTTGTGGTAGAATTCCATTTAACATCTGACGATATAGTACAAATTCATGATGGATAGTAAATGAAAAAAACGTATATACGCTTCCTTATACGTGTTTTGTTGATATACGGCATTGTTGGAAATGAGAATTTTTCTCACTTATGCTCTCCTTTGCCATATCAAGTTTCCTAAAATTAAAATAATGAATAAATTAATTTTGAAAGGGTCAAGGAATTTATATTCTGAAATTTAAATGATGAAATAAGTTTGTAAAACTGTAATCATCTACAGTATAATCCGCTTAATACGAAATTGAAGGGACCAAGGTTTTCTTTCGTAATATCCGAAAATTGTATATACTGCTTATAAATTTAATGATATATTAAATTTGACATGCTTATAAATTTAATGATATATTAAATTTGACAAGATTATACCATAAAAAGCAAAATTTATTGTCACTTACAAAACTAATCAAGAATATTTGAATGCTTTCGCCTGCTTATCTAATTTTTATGTACAAAATTACTGGTTTTAAAATAATTTTGAAAGATCTCATCTGGAACATCATTTTCGCACATAATCCAAGTTTGTAAGATTTTTACAGCTTCCTCTAACTTTCTTTGATGGCGGAAGAACAGGAGCTTCCTGTTCATTGTTTTCATAGTCATTGTTGTCTTCTCCGATTCGTCCATTTCTTTTTCCTGACGAACCTCCTCGACATTATGTGACGATGCCAATAGAAACGTAGCCTGGAGGGGAAAATCTCCTTTTGAGAAAAATGCGTTTTAAAGTTCCCTCTTTTATTTGCAGCCAATTGATTTGCCGAGAGGTGGTAAACTTCAATACAGAGTTACCTATTATTTTTATTTAATGTAACGGGAGTTCTTTATTTTATAAATGAATATTCAGATTGTTGTACAGTGATACAGAATTTTTGCCTCTATAGAAAAAGGATCTTATTTCAAGAAATTTGTTGAATATCCTAAAATTCGAATTTTTAAATAATTTTTTTTTTGCTAGATTTATAATACTTCAAAGAATTTAGCTAAATATAAATTCAAAAAAGTCAAATTTCACCCTCAGACTATGTTTTTATTGGCACTGTCACATATCGGTTAATGGTGCCGGAAATGTTCACGTTTACAAAATGGGTTTACCAGTGGTTGGTCAGAATTGGACCAATCAGAAACAATCTACGGTCACCATATATATGTGAAGCGTATCATGGGATTGAAAATATGCTCTCTTATAAATGGAGTTCACATGTGTCCACTGAAAAATTTCCTCGAATTAAAAAATTTAGTTGCATTTTCCTTAAAATTTTATTAAAAATTATTTCGTATTAACCGAAATTGATATAAAAACGTTTCGTATTAAGAGGATGATTTTACATGTAAAATTCACTGAGGGGCGTTGGGGCAGGAAATCATTTCGTATTCATAGTCGCTTCTATTCAAAAGAGTTTATCTTTTAGAATACTCTCTCTATATGACCTTTTAGATTGCATGTTTGCATTTTCAATGTCGATTTTGTTTGACCTTTAAAACTGTTTGACTCTGGCGTTGGGCGTAACTTTTAAACATAAGCGGGACGTTCGATCCCACTCCTCATATTTCAGCTCTATGGCGTCTCTATCAAGTCACGTGACCACATTGTCAAGGTGCAGGAAATTTCCAGATTTATTATGGATTTAACTACTTATTGATTTTCTATATCTCTTCTGGTTTGACTCCAATAACATTATGCTGGCAAACTTTCAGTTATTTTTCGATGACAGTGTAAATTCTAATAACGACCAATTCGGGTCTGGGTTTCTTTGTTTCGTTGGGGTTTATCGCGATCGATTCAGGTTTCAAACACGCCATAACAGGTAGATAATTGGAAATCATGCTTTTGTTCTCGTATACATGCTTCCGATATTTTCACAAAATTGTTGAATTTGTAATGACATATAGGTTAATAAAATTCCGTGCGAAGTTCTGTATGAATGTTTTTACGAAGTGTGCATTCGAATTTGACGATGGATGTGCTTCATTCGTTATCAAGACAAATAACATGGAGTTAGATCAATTGCGTGAAATGATAATAAAATATGTAAAACTTAAATTTTGAAACTTAGCCATCAAATGAAGTGCACCAGAAAATTCTGCTCTCTTAGAAATATAAAATACTATATAAAATCACTATTTTTGTAATTTATTTGAATAATTAATTTTGTAGCATTATTCTGATTACAAAAAATCAAATGAAAAATTAAAAACAGATAAACCAAATATCTGGATTCGAACCAGGAACCTTCTTTATCCTCCCCGTCGTTTTTCCTGTATTGCCTGTAAATCTGATTCATTAGGAAGTTCACCTATTTCCATCTTCTGTGTGGCTTGAACGATTTGCTACTCATTAAAGCTTGAAAGTTGTGAAGTAAAAGCATACGATAGACTTAAGTGAACATTTGTCTTTAGCAGCTTTGGTCTAAAAACACGTATCAAATGCCCTGCGAATTTTATAATCCAATAAATACCGATGTTTCCTTGTTCATAGGAAGTTCCATTTTTCGAATGTGCTGCATCATTGAATTAAAACAATAGCTAAAATAAATGTCATCCTAAAAAATTGCGGTGTTTGTTTAGTGTACGAGCTTATTGTTTAATATTAAGAGCTGTCTCCGGGATCTTTGAGCGTTCGGCTTTTCAGTGAATGTCTCATATAAAAGGGATGCTAGGAAGCCGCGAGCGATTAGAGACAACGCGTCTTCGATCATCTATTGGATAATTGAAATTCATTTTTACTGCATTAAAATGATCCAAGCGCCTCTTTTTTTACACTCCCGCTTCCTCAATTCCCAGTTACCTACTATCTCTCATTCAGTTCCATTCTCTTTTCGAATGCGAGATTGAAATACGCCTGAACAAAGAAGGAGAAAAACTGATAAGGAAATTAGATTTTCTGAGAAAAAAAATTAAATTAAAGGCAGACATTGTGTAAAGAGGATAAGACGGGTTTTGAGATGGAATATGTTGCTTTAAAAGAATTAACAATTTTTAAAAATACGTTATGTTCATGTAAGTTCATTAGTCATCTTTGGAAAGGGAAATATTGCTTTAAAAATTTATTCGATTTTTCTTCATTTTCAAGCACCTCTTAACAGTATTCTATTCCAATTAAATTTGAACTCAACACAACTCATTATAGGTAGAGCAAATAGTTTCCGAACTATTAAGCAAATGAAACAATTGGTTTGAAACAAGCATGCAGAAACCTTATAGAATAGTAAAACGAAATAATAGCCTTGATGTTCGTCATTAACAAAGAGCAAATAACTTTGTTTGGAAAAGATACTGCCATGGTTAATAATTAAATTTAGTAAAAGATGTTAGTAAACACGAATGTTAGTAATAGGCAGTTGTTATTGCTTTGGATCGTAAGCACATCTGTCGTATGCGTTATCTCACCATAAAGTTAATGATAAGCTTCATAAAATTAACTGTCGGATACGTTTATGATCACAGACGATGATACTGAATATCTCTATTATTATTATTATTATTATTATTATTATTATTATTATTATTAAAGTTCTTAGGAAGAAGCAAAAATGTTAAAGAATGTAACATATAATCTCTTGTATTAAAAATTACAAAAAGTAAAATGTAGTTGAAAGAAAAAGAGAGAAAATAATCACCACAGATTTAATGTTTTATACAGGGTTAGCAAGAAATAAGTTTCCCACTTCGGAGGGCAGTAGAATGCGTTCTATTGATGCATATGAGATAAAATTTGAACTACAGATAATTCAAATAATGCGCTTGACATTATTAAATAAAAATTTTTCGTACAAATACTCACCAATAGTTGGCGCTCTCTAACACAAATGCTATTTCTTTGCATATATGGAAAATGTCAAACTTCATGTGCGTTACAGGGCATGCCCATTAGCATTATTCTTCGGATAAAAAGACGGCGGATTCTGCACAAGCATTAGTTATCTCATGCCTACGTTGCCTGAAAAAGCGCTACTGGTTATGGTTCTGCAGTTAGAGCACATTGTTGAACATGTAGGGGGACATATTGAGCAGTTGTAATGCTACAGTACTTTATTATTGATAAAGCATATGAAATGTGCTTGTGTATTAAAGCACCAGCTATCGGCGGATTTTTGTAATAAAATGTTTTATTTAATAAATGTCAAACGCATCATTTGAATTATCTGTAATTCAAATTTTATCTCATTTGGACCAATAGGACGCATTCTACAGCCCTCTAAAACGAGGAACTTATTTCTTGCTAACCCTTGTACTGTACTTTTGATCTTTCATTAACTGGTGAGATGGATTGAATTTCATATACAGTACAGTATCCGTTCATACAGTAGATACTAATACATCAGTGTTCTCTTTAAAATATCACAAAAACCTCAAAAACAACCTCATAAACAATTACTAATATTTTTGAATTTCTATTTCTTGTTATGTACGTTGATGAAAGTGAAGCTCAGAGGATGTCAGTTTGTAGGTCACAGATTTATATTCTGTTCTTTTGATGCTTCATTTATTTATTTGACGTTGAACTGTGTATTTTTGCATGATATTCTTTATTTATTAAGATGGAATTTTATAAATTTAAGGATTATGAAAATCGAAATTGATATCAAATGTTATTCAGAAATTTATTGACCTTTATGAGCTTTACGAAAGCCCCGCCTGAAAATGAGCAAGATATCTTCACTGCATAGCACTTTTCAAAGAGGGCTTGTCATCTCGAGTAAATTCAATAAGTTTAGCAATAATTATTATTATTACATGAAGAAATATTTCTTAAATACATGAGAAAACCAAATTACTTCTCAAAAAAATGTAAAATTTTACAAAAGAAAATAAAATCTCACGAGTTTTGGTAACTCTATGAATAGGTATTAGACCCCTTTAGTTGTCTGTATGTTTGCTTGAGTAAAGGGAAAAAAATATTAGATTTAGAAATAAATGGATATTTAATGTAATGAAATTTTAATGTTGTAACCCAAATTGCTAGAAGAGCACTATCTTCTCTATAAAAGTCGCTTATCAATTATTAAATTAACACTTTGTCATGCCCTTTTTCTTAATGGGTAAAGGCGGTCTTGATCCTTAACATAAGAGGCAGACGGAATCAGACCTAGATTTTTACGTTATTTTAAATAATTGAAATATTTCATAAAGGCACTGATAGTTAAAAGCGTTGAGAAAAATTCACGTTAAATGATGACTATCCTATAATTTTATGCATTTTTAAAACACTGTTATTGTATAGAAACCTTCAGCGTGAGAGTAATTTCTTTTCAATTGGTTCCATCCATATTTAATAAGAAAAGCCTTTGGATTGTACAACATCGTGATCACTCATTAAGTGAAGTCAGTCATGTTTAATGGATGGAAGCCAGCCAACTTCCACTTGCCAATTGGAACTATTGGGAGAGAAAAAAAATTTAATTGGAAACAGAGCCAACAACGATTCTTCAAACTTTTATGCGGGTTTCATCGATTACAGAATGCCATAAACAATCTCTTAGAAAGAAAGGAAGCAGAGTTGTAGTAGATTGTAATGTTCTAGTTTGGTTTATGGAATTTAATCTTTATGGTTTTTGAATAATTAAAGAATAACCGAATCGATGAAAGCTGATGAAAGATGTGACGATTTTATTTAATATTAATTTGACATTAACGACCTAATTCTGCAATATTCAGCTGTATAAACTTAAAGGGGAACTGCAGCATTTATTAGTAATATGACAAGGAAAAAAATTGATGTTTTTATTTTTAGGTTAAAGAAGACCTTACAGTTTATCTGAGCTTGCTAGATAATTTTAATCTCTTTTTTTTTCTTTTTTACAATTTTTTTGTTTTGTTAAAGTATTTTTCCAGTTTTATAGTAAAAGAAAGATTAGTTTCAGATCTGAAATTATCATCTAAATCGATATAGCAAAGTTATCGATTTTTTTAATGTAGGTCAAAAACTCTTTCTTATTCTAAAAAAAATCAACACAGGTCTTCTGTAATATTAGCATTAGCTATATTTCAAAGTAATTGCCGGAGCTAAGATCTCAGTCTTTCGCTTATTATAGATGACAATAAACGTTCTACTTCCGTTAATTAAAAACGGTGGGAGCTGCAAATGAAATTTATTCCTGTTAAGTTATTCATAATTTCAGTTCTCATCGTGTAAATTTATGAGTCACAATACCATCTGGTCTGAAATGAACGATGATTTATGAAGACATGATTTTAAATTGCGCTCATAAAACTGTTAGGAAGATTAACCTTTTTTTTCTTCCCTACACTTTTTCCTGCCTATTTAAATGCCAGCCACCTCTTCTAAAACTTGGCTTTTATAAATTACGTGAGGAGTTGACAAGAGGAATGAGCCAGTTGAAGGGAAAACAAACAAGAATCGCTTGGCAAGACGAAGATTGAAGGAGACATTAAAGGGAAAAATCCTTCTTAGCCTCCCACATGGTTGGCATTTGGGTTATGCAGAAAGTTTTCTAAATTTGGATGCGGCGTTTCATATCGATCAGACAAGGACGGCGCTAGCTAGATATTCTCATATTTGCCAACGTTGCCTCTGAAAAATATGGCATACTTCCAAAACTGATGTAATTTTAGAGCTAGGTTTTGAAAATTCGGTGCTCTTTAAAGTTTTTGGTGTTCAGAAATAAGCTTTAGATTAGGTTAGAAAAAAATAAGCTTCATACTCTCCCTCTAAAACGCAGTGTTCTCGAAGTGTTTAGATAATTTCCAAAGTTTATTTCAAATTTAAAAGAGATGGTAACAAAATAAGTTTCCCGTAATAGTTTTTGGTTTTAGAGATCAAGTAAAATTTATAAAAATTAAAAACGAAAATTGTTCAAAAGCATGGAATGGATGAAGCAAACCTTGTAGCAGGATGGAGAAAGATATTTCGATAGAGGGGGTTTAAATCCAAGTTTAATTTCTTTTTAAGAAGTATTAAATTAGCGAGATATATCTGTCGAATTTTTTCTACGATTTCTGATTTTATTATTTTTGAAATAACTGATTTTAAACGGTCATGTTGCAGCACGAGGCCTACGTAAAAGACGGGCCTGGGCACTCGAGACACCTGACCATAAAGGTCTGAGCAACAATCCAACCTTCTTTATTTTCACAAACGAAAAAGAGCTGATTATTAAGTAGCGGAAGAATGGAGCTACTTATTGTTTTCGCGATGTCCGTTTGTCTGTCCGTCCGTCCCCTTCATAATTTCCGCATTTTTTTAGGTAGAAGGTTGAAATTCGGAAGGTAGTTTACTATTTAGTTTGGTTTTGATTGGCCCACTGGGGTCGAAGTTTCGTGGGCGGAAATTAGAGGGGACCACAAGGTCTACGCGTATTTATGCATATAAAGGAATGAAATTTGGTATGCAGGTTCCTCTAAGCAAGATCAACGTTACTGTAAAGTTTGGGCTAAATTGTCCCAATAGAGTCGGAGTTATGGTGGTGGCAATCACTTGGTCTTTAGAATTATTGCAATTTATGAGGTGTCATATATCATTCGATCAAAAATGATGAGAAGGGAAAGAAGATAGGGTTCTTTTATATTTTCTAAATACAAGGTTCGAGAAAATCAATTTTTGATTTTAAAAAATGGGTGTTAAAAAGTGCAGATGAAGGAATAAAAAAAATAGATGAACTCAGGGCTTCCGCTATTTTCCTATACCTTCCTCGGGAGCTTAATTTCTTGTTAAATTCCAAGATGAGACAATAAAGGATGGATTCTTTCTCAAACCGCGATGGCTAGGTGACTTCTGAGCACGGTCTAAACTACAATGCTCCGAAGGCTCCATTGTAACTCCATCGTTAAAAAATGGTTGATGACGAAAAAGCTCGATGTCGCCGCACGGAAGCAAAGAGAGCACATTGTAGAAAATTTGGTGTGAATTACGGCCGTGCACCGAACTCATCAAAAATGGACGCTCACTCGTTTAATATTATTTAAAAATCAATGTCTAGATCGAAGTGCACATGCCGTAATTCACAGCAAATTTCCTACAATGTGCTCTCAATGCTACCCTGCGTTGCCACCGAGATTTTATGTCATTAAGCATTTTTTAACATTAAATTTGTATTGCAGATCGTGCTTCTGAGTGCTCAGGCAACACCACTCTCAGTATGAGCATCTCATTGGTTTAATATCAACAATAATATGCCTAAAGATTTAGAACCTCAAAATTTTGACATAATTATGAGATGATGTGTATATGTCTTTATCATTCATAAATGTCATGTGATCTAACCCGAAAACCATACATTTAGACCCCGATATAGAGAAATAATCTCATTATTAAAGTCCGTTGGAGTTCTATAGAAATTGATTTAGCATCGGTTAGTGAAAAGAATCGTGGTTAGTCCATTATTAAATTCTGACAGTTAACCATTGCCAAAATCTAATTTTGAAGAGTGTTATCAATAGACGGTGATAAGTGTCATTTGCAAAGTTGGTCAATTAAACAACACCAAATGCAATTTGATGTTAATTACTGAAAAACAAAAGCTGAGCTAAACTGAATTCTAATGCTGAGTGCTAATAAAGATTGCGAAATACGATATTCGTGCTATGAAGTGTTTGTTATTAAGTTGTTTTTTATGTGTGATATCAGTATAGAAGAGAATTTGTATGTTTTCTGGTATATGGCTCTTGCCGAGGTTCATTACGAAATGGAAATCTGTTTTTCAGGCGAAAGTGTTTTGTTTCTTCGTGAAAGATTTCGAGACAAACACGAAGCCTTTGTCGAAAACAAGCGAGCCAGACGGAACTTAAGAATGCATTATCGCTCTCGGTTCCTTTTTTTTATTTAAGTAAACTTACGATCCCATTTTTCCACGAACACTCACTCTATCCGCTGTCTTTGCAAAAAGGAAGGGGGGTTGGGAGGCGAAGAGGTCATCAGCAGAGATAGGAAGACATCTAATGCTTCCTCCAAAGTAATACCCAGTAAATCTCCTGATTTTGCGTGAATTCTACCCACTTTTTACATTAGCGATCTTTTGATGCGATCAATACCCTTCCATCGAAACCCTCCGGCGGTTCCCCTTCCAACTCGTCTTTACTCCAAAAAAGTAATTGCGGGATAGCGTAGTTTGGATGGAAAAAGAACAAAACTCCGGGAATTAGACAATTAATCCTTTCCATCACGTGCATCTCGTCTCGCCAATGGCTGAATTTAATTGGACTGAAATATTGTTTCCAATAAAAAGCATGGGCGCACGCGGAAGCGACTTGAATAATTAACGGGAAATCTTCGGGGCAAAAGGTATTTCCTCCCCTTTCCCTTGCCTTGTGAACGCAAAAATCCTTCGATCGTTCTAGGTATTTGGAATGAAAAACAGCGGGAGTAAAATATGTGCATTCCTTATGAGGTTACAAACAGGAGGAGCATTATTTAATGAGGAAGGACTTTGGACGGAAGTGATTGCTTAAGGTCTGCAAACTTCTAATAGGGTGAATGATTGTTTTAAACGTTTTTCGACTTGGACCATTTGCAGCTAGTTTATTGGCAGCGGTTTTCTTCCCTCTACCACGAAAGTCGTTTAAGGCTTTTTGTAATCGACAACGAGATGAAATTGTCTCCAATAAAACTGATCGTTACTCGGGATTGAAATGAAGGTCGGAAATTTAAATGATCTGTAACGAAACCAATCACCGTTTTCTTTGTACTGCGTAAAATAGAAGCATACAGGATGCTTCCAATGTCTGGATAGTCATTATTATTTTATTTGGAACCATTTTTAAATTTCACTCATCAAATGCGACAATTGATTAACCGGTTTTCATTGGATGGACAATGGAGCTCCACTTTTCTGCTTTAAGAGAATGCAATATGAGGACTTCTCATAGTGCTAAAAGGGAGTTTAAATGGTCTTTATTTCTTGTATGGAAACGATGGTACTCCTTAAAAATTCACACAAACATTAAGATTTATTTCGAAATATATGTTGTTGTTCTTTTAATTATTTTAAAAATAAAAATAAAGAAATGCACATCAGATTTTGCCAATTATCTTCCATTGCAGCCTTCGCAAGTTTTAAAATCGTCAAATTGAAGTGGGCATTGTGACTGCTTCTTGTGTAGAAAGGTCGTAGCCAATTGAAATACATCGCGAATTCGTAAACAGTCTTGTTTACGGAAACGACTCGCACTTGGGGGAATGCCTTTGACAATGCCAGAATAGACGTTCAAGATGACGCTTTCTGAAAGGCTCCATCTTAAATAAATGTGAAAATATTGCGTCGTATTCTTAAAAAACCCTGGGTAACCTTATACTGTAAAAGTTGTTTTTACACTTAATAACCTTATAAGCTTCTTCTCTGCAATGTCTTTGGGTAAAACCATTTAAAAGCTGCCTATTCTGATTATAGTCACATCGATAAGCATTAACATAACTACGAGGGTTGGGGTATAAGTCATGGCAACTATTTTTTTTCTTGTTGATATTTGAACGGATCATAAACGTATAAGTGTCATGTGGAAGTTCTGCAGGCGTAGTGCGTATGCAGAACAACAGATGGCTCTGTGATAGCTGGTAGTAGCGCAGCGAGGGCTGTGAAATCAGTCAGTTGGTGAGTGTCGTGCGAGATGGAAGTAAGCCGTGTTGAGCAGCGCGCTTACATCAAAAAAGCCGTTCTCCGAGGGAGAAATGCGATGAAATGTCACAGTGAATTAGTGGAAGCCCTTGGGAATAAAGCCCTACCATACCGTACAGTAGCACGGTGGGTAGGAAAGTTTCAGCAAGGACGTGTGTCAACCAGTGATGAGCAACCGTGAAGGCCATATTGCCCTGTATACTACCGTAATAAATTAGTGTGTTACGATATTTCAGTGCTATTCATTGTCCACACATGTAGTTAACACCTTGTCCTTTCGTCTGTATATGTCACATTTTCCAACCGGACTGGTATCTTCAAGAAAAAAAATTGTTGCCATGACTTTTGCCCCAACCCTCGTACATAGTATCACAAAAGGAATATGAATTTGCGAGGTATTGTATATGAGGATGAGAAGTATATTTATTTATTGGTTTATTTGTTTGTTACATCACTGAATACGATTCAGTAAATAGGGAGACGTAAATTAAAGCTAAAAAAAAATTTCTTCCGAACACAAGAATAACTTCATATATTAAAATTGTTTATTAAAAGGATGACAAGTCTGACTACAATTATTAGATCAACAAGAAATTAATCCTCCCGAGGAAGGTATCGGAAAGTAGCGGAAGCCCTGAGTTCATCTGCACTTTTAAACCTCCAACTTTTTTTTTATTATCAATTTTCTCGAACATAGTATTTAGAAAATATAAGAACCCTGTCTTTTTTCCTTTCTCATCATTTTCGATCGAATGATATATCACATGCCATATGTTGCCATAGTTCTAAAGACCAAGTGACTGCCACCCCCATAACTCCGACCCCACTGTGACAACTTGGCCCAAACATCAAAGTAATGTAGATTTTGCCTAGAGGAATCTGCATATCGAATTTCACTCCTTTACATACCTAAATACCACATACATCACTTGGTCTCTTCTAACTCCCACCCTCATAATTTCGACCCCATTGGGCTAATCAAAACCAAACTAAATAGTGAAGGTACACATGCTCATAGTAAGCTACCTTCTACCTCAAAAATGCAGAAATTATGAAGGGGACGGACGGACAGACAGACATTGTAAAACTAAGTAGTAGCTTCATTTTTCCGCTACTTAATATATGTAATTTAAAACGATACTTAAGAAGGTAATTTTTTCCATTCCATTATTACCGTTTATGGAAAATGTCTCGTCAAAATGAAGTAATCTTTCGCTGGATTTTCAAATTTAAATACTGCGACAGTTATATGAAGTTTTAAGCCATTTTACGATAAAAGATGCCGAATACCAAGGAAAGCGATTGGCACTCGCAAACTCTCTAGATAACCCAATACCAATTTTTGCAGGGAGATTCCAAGTACAACGCATTTGAGTGATTGATGCTACATAAAGAAGCTCAAAGGCCATAGGAATAGCATCATTGTAAGCTATCTTTAATCTGTGAAATAGACCTATGAGCAACATTATAATACACTCCCAGACAAAAATATGGAGATTTTTGAAAAATATGAAAGGTTCATCTGAAAAAACTCTTTAAAAAAAAAAGGACTTGTTCATGCATTATACGATGATTTAATCGAATGTTACTTAGTTTCTTCTCTGT
>JAHWFO010012390.1:2859866-2886493 GCA_023313115.1 Rhysida immarginata | reverse complement strand
TTTCTTCTCTGTACACAAAACATTTTATGTACTTCAAACAATTTTTTCAACAAAATATACAGAAAAACAAACAGTATTGAAGCCAAAAGTTTGGAGATTTGTCTGTGCTGGGACATAAGTTTGGAGATTCTTTGTTTAGTATTTGGTCCAGCCGCCTTTAGCATTAATAACTGCTTGCACACATGTCTCATAGACTCTATGAGACACTGATAATCATCTCTCGATATTTCACACAAGATGTGGGACACAGTTTTGAATAAATCATTGTTTGTTAGAATTTTGCATATAGCAACGTTTCGCTTCATTTTACTCCATATTGTCTCCATAGGATTATAGTCAAGACTATTTCCTGGCCATTTTAGCAGATGAATATTTTGTTCTTTCAACCAGTTCAGTGTCGCGTTGCTCTGTGCCAAGGTATACTATAAGGTTACCATCAGGAAAGTAAAAAGCAGCTCCTGGTATCAGATGATCATCCATTATTTCCGTGTAATAGGAACTGCTGACGTTTCCTTTGACAAAAGCTAAACTTCCGGTCCCATACGCATTTATTGTTCCATTAGCTATGATGCTTGGTAAAAATTTGATTCTAGCTCGTATATGGTACACATCTAAAGTCCAGCTTTTCTTGTTTCTTGCGCACAACTTTTTGTTTATATCATCAATCAGTGGCTAAATCTAGATTCATCACTGAATATGACTTTTTGCCATTGTTCTATAGTCCATGTTGAGTGTTCACGTGTGCACTCAAGTCCTTTTTCTTCATTTGTTTAGTTAGGAGAGGCTTTTTGCTGCAGAAGGAAAAGAGTAACCTCTCTCTCTTTCAAACGCCGGGTTGTTGTCTTTGCCGAAACGTTTTTCTTGCTGATTGGATTCCATTGGGCAGTAATTTCTCTTGCCGTTTGAAAGCGTGATATTCTCTGACAATACCCCTTAGATGTCTATCTTCGGCATTACTTGTGATGCGTTTTCTGCCGCATCTTTGCTTCACAGTGCAACTTCCAATTTTCTTATATTTTACAATAATCTTGCTTACAGATTTTGTAGTTAAGTTGAGATCTTTTGCTATTTTAATTTGTTTTTCTTTTTCTTGCCATTTCTTAATAATTAAGTCATGAATAGATTGAGGGATCTGTTTTGTAGGAGGCTTATTGAAAATTTAAGAAAATAAATTCAGCACATCCCTAAATTGTAATCAATCAACCCATCTTAGATTAATTTACATAATCATGACGTCTATAGCTAAATTTCTGCAACTAGAAACTTCAAATGTTAATGTTTTTAACAAAATCTCCAAACTTATGTCTCAGTATAATTAAATCTCCAAACTTTTGACTTCAATGCAGTTGTTGTTTTGCTTGTCTTTTGTTCAACAAAATTAGTTATTACACAAAAAATTTTATGAGTAGTTAATAAGATGGTGTGTATTAAGTGTACATCGCTGTGTAATGCATAGTACAATTCTATTTTATTTTAATAGCACTTATCTGAGATGAATCTTTCAAATTTTCAAAAATCTCCATATTTTTGTCTCGAAGTGTATAATGTAAAAAAGATACGACAGTAGATCGAAAGATATGAAAAAGGTTTTATTTTGTCAAAACAGTATGCAATCGACTCCTTACTAACCATAATAGTGCAAGGGCTTTATCATTTCCACAATTTGATGATTAAAGAGAAGTATATCATGGTCTGTGGAAGAATGAAACTATTTGTTGGTTTTACTATGGACTATATTGTATATAGGTAAGTAAAGGATGCAGAATCTTCTAGGCAAGATGTACATTACTATATGAAGTTTGGGCCTAATTGACCCAGTGGGGTTGGAGTTATGAGAGTGGCAATCACGTAAACTATTAACGTTTTCAAATGGCCACATACGGCATGTGATATATCATTCGATTGAAAATGATGAGATCTCTTTTTCATTTTCTAAACTATTATGTTCGAAAAAATCAATTTTGGGGGTAAATGGGGGTTAAAAAGTGCAGCTAAAAGGGGTAAAAAAAATCGACGAACTCAAAGTTCTGCCACTTTCCTACACCCTCCTCATGAGGGATAATTTCTTGTTTTTATTTGATAACATCCTTTGCTACATTGGTAAAGACAGTTAAGTTTATTATCCAGTTGTTTGTCATATTCATGGTCCGATAAATTTATTTGTCAATAAATTATTATCTACATTACTGCCGATATTAAAACTATTTGTACAATAATTGATGTACCAGTATATACAGTTGTGATGTGTTCTATTTTCAGCAAGATACTATAGATATGACCAGCCTTCTACCATCGTGATATTAGGTTTCTTTCTTGATGCAGATTGCCAGTGTATGGATTGGACAAAGAGATAGCATTGTTTATCCTAATCGGCAACAATCGAAGACATTGAAGGAGAATGCGCGTAAACAACAAATGCACTAAAGCAATGTATAAAGAAAGTATGGGCAATCATTGTTGCAGGAATCCATTTTGATTCCTTTTTCATATGATGACGCTTCTTGTTTTGAAAGTATTCTGCAGTAAATTCAAACTCACACATTGAATACTTCCTTTTTGAATACTTCCGTTAGAGGGAAATTTGCCTGGGAAGTATGAATTTGCTACAAAACAAGAAGCAATCATCATTTGAAATAGGATACAAAATGGCTGCCTACAACAATGAATTATCCATACTTTCTCTATATAGTGCTTTAAAATGCACGATTATGTTATCTCTTGAAGTGCGTTGTCATCAGTTTGAACACTTGCGATATATTAAAATAATTACATATCTATGCTCTTTAATTTAATTGGTTGGATCTTAAGAGACAGTATGTTAAGAAGTTTGTAGAATGTTTTGGGGCATAAATGAATGCTTATTGAATGAAGTTTGAGCCATTACTGGAGTAAAATGTTCAAAGGTAAGAATTTAGCAAACTGTCCTTTATTTTAACCTTAGGGGCTTTATTTATGCCTAAAAATGCTATGAGAAGTTCCTAATGGAAATTAGAGAATTTTTAACATGAGGGAAGTTCGAGCATGATCGTTGTGTTCGGTTGCATAGTGGTGTAAACATTGCGATAATATCATCACGTTCATAGAGCTTGAATTTTTCTCCCGTTCCCGGTTCAAGAAACTTCTTTAGCTTCGCGCTTTGTTAGAGGCGCTCGTATATTTGACTTTAGGAAGCGGAGAGACGATGCGCGGCGCCGGAATATTAGCATATGATTGCCGTGCTGACGTGCATCTTAATAAGCGATTTCCAATTCTTTGTGGAAGGCTCTGACCGAATGCGAGATGCCAAATTGGTCGAATGAGGAATGCAAAAGTCGGGCCAAAGAGCCACGGAGCCGGCGTCATCAACCGGGGGCAATTTGTGCGCCAGCGAAACTCCGTCGTCCCCTGCCCTCCCCCAATCCATCAACCCAGGAAAGCGCTTTTGCCACCCACTCTCTCACTCTCTCTCTCTCTCTCTCTCTCTCTCTCTCTCTTTTTCTTTCCCATACTTACCCTTTGATGGCATCCTTGAGAAACTAAAAGTTAGGGGTTTTAAAGGGTGAGTGTTTGGGAGCAGGGGGAAAAAAAGACAACATTTCCTCGGTGATAACATTATTAAATGGGATCGCTTTATCCAAGCTGTTGGCTGTCACGTTGTATGTCTTCGCTCTTAACGATGTTACGACGACATGGCTCCATACACTTTCCGCCTCAGACATTTTGTCAAAAGCTGACACCCCAGCGGGACGATTCAATTGTCGCCTGTACAGCAAGTGTTATCGACAGGTTAAGTGAAAATTCTCCAGAAATTTTCTCCGCTTCCAACTTCTTTATCGATTTATGATGAATTGTTTGTCGTTGGAGAAGCCTTGGTTCGATCTCGAGCAGCGGCGTTAAGATTTTTGGCTGCTCAGCGGTTGAGTGCTGCCTTGTTTTCAAAAACATTTTATTTAGCAGAAAAATAGACATGAGATTTTTTTCTGCTGTCATTTTCTATCAACTATATGCAGTCGTTATAGCTAACATCCTGTTTTCTCTGCTCAGATGCTCACTATTCGTTAATTAGGTCTACGATGATGCTTTTTCTTTAGAAATAGAAGCTGTCTACTTATAATATGGAAAACATTTTGTTATTGTTATTATTTTGTTACAGTGGATAATTTTGCGTCTTTGTCAACACTGATTGGCCAATTTATTATCGATAATCGTGTTGGACCACTATTCTTCTGATGGATTCCACAATTTCTGAAAACCGTTTTTGGGTATTTTATCCATTCATCATGATGGCAGTACCAACTCCGACAAACTGGAGGGTTGATTATTTCTTGCGCGAATGACCTTGTTCGTTCTCATCACTAAAATACTCCGTCGCATTCAGATCTGGAGATTACGGCGGTCATGATTATTGAACCATTCAAACTCTAATCAAGCCTTATGGTATGCATGACCATTTACCATGTTGAAAACGTCTTTGTGTTAAAGGGAGACGGTAAGCATGAACGGGTGACCTGGTCGATAATAATGTTCAGATGCATTGTAGCGTTCGATGTTTGTTCTGTACTAATCTGTGAATCTAAGGGTTTCCACGAAAATTATTTCCCACGCCACGAGCTATCTTCCACCTACCTATAAAGCTGTCAGGGCTCATGAAGGGTCTATAGCTTTGTGCCGTTGATCATATCCTGATTATGCCATCCACTTATTGGAATAGAATCGATATTTATCGGGTCTTGCATAATATAGTCGTCAACAGTTAGATTGTAGCGTTCCCGCGGGCCGTCGGTTGGAGACCACCGAGCAACTTATCATTAGCTCCTGCACAGCCTATCCAATGTCCTAGCAGATACAGATTATATTAGAGGTATTCCCTGCCAATGTCTCTGCAATTTTGCCATCGTTCTGACAGCTTCCGTATTTGCGTAGCAAATCATTCTTTGGGGGTATCCCGGCGCCACTGGTGGACAACTGCATGAAGTTCGTCATTGGTGGTGAACTTCTTACCCGCATGACCTCTTTCATTGCGTCGAATAGGGCATAGTCGCTAGGAGCCAAATCTGGCGAATATGGAGGATATGCACTGTTTGGTTTGCGTGCAGTTGCTGGACGCCTAGTGCTTTTGCGTTTTTCAGCACAGTCCCTCCCGTCTTTGAACTCTGATACCCAACGAAACACGGATCTGCGACTAGGTTCTGACTCCCTTCAAATGGCTCTTAACCTCTTGTGGATATCTGAAGCAGTCCCTCCTTCCCTCCAGAGAAACCACACTGTTCACCGTTGTCCATGCTTGTCTGCTTCTATGTTGTCATTATCGATGTCCACACGCGTTTTCGCAAGCCGGAACAATGGCTGCTGCTACGCTCTGCCGATGGGAAGCAGCAACACCATCTGGTGGCAGTAGACAGTACTATAGACTATCTTCACGCATACATCAACACACATTTGAAACTACTACTTTGCAGGATTTATAGGGGGAGTGCAAATTAACATTGAACGAACTAAATAAATGACCAAATGAGGATGAGGTGGGCCTATTTCATGGTCCTCCAACCCTCCTGACCTGACACCTCCCTGATTTCTTTACGCTGGGTGTTGTCAAAAACACCGTGTATTCTCAACAGCTGGAAGACCTGAAGGCAAAAATGCAGCAAGCATTTCAGATGATCACCCCGGCAATTCTGCGCAATACATGGGGAACACCGAATAATATGAATTGTGCATGTAATGCGAAACGGAGGTCACGTCGAAGTTTAGAATGCAAGCGTCGGTATTTTATTAAATATGTTATTTGACGTTAATGTGTCGAAAATTTGAAATTAAACGGAGCATTATTAAGACTGCTTTATCTTTTTTGTTGGCATCTAGCAAACGAAACACCCTGTACCTTTTCGTCGCCACTTTGAGTAAAACGCACCTAAAGAGCAATCGCATATGGCGAGTTTTCCATTTCTTGAATTAAACTTTGAGGGATAACCTATTCTTATGTTTTATTATGCGATACATTGGTGCAAAATGAAAACTGCTTCACCAAAGTTGTGTACCAATCATTTTGACTGTACGGAGATGATAATATTGTTCTGTTTTTAATTTGTAATAAAATGGAGCTTGGTTTATTGATTTTTAATACATTAAACTAAGCAAAGCCGATTATTATGGAAATATTTTACATCATTCATGTTAAAAACATGGCGAAAATAAACATGTCTGCTTAGTGGGGATTTTTTTTCTTTGTTCGTTCTCCTTTCAACTTTATACCCCCTTTTTAAACGTTTTTTTTCCTCCCTACCCCCCCCCCCTTTCTGCCATTATCATTCTTTGTTCTTTTTTTGAATTTTATTTCTTTGGGTAATTTTTTTCACTTCTTCCCTTTTCTTTTCATCAAATTCTTTATATCATCAACGTCTCATTTTAGTTTCTTTTATCTGGGCCTTCTTTTCCGCATGCGGAAAGTTCCTTTTTATTTTCTCCCCCCTCGTCTTGGTTTTTTCTCTCCTCCTCCGCCTCTTCCCTTTACCCTCTCAGTTTCTCATCAAGTTCTCCCTCTCGTTTTCTTTATCCTCGTTTGCTTTCACGACACCCTTCTTTCTCACCAACCCTTCGCACACTTTTCTCTTTTTCTGTTTCCAGCGAGCCCCTCCTGCGTTCTTCTTCTTCTTTTTGCTTTTTCCTCCTCCTCTATCTGCATCAACGTTAACCCGCACGTACAGAGTAAATAGGTTCGATGCAAGAAATACGGAACCAAGTGAAGCGTGATGCAACGAACCGCTTCTTTCACTGCGCTTATTTCCTGCGCTTGGCAAGTTCTTTCGTACGAATTTCCAGCTCCTCCTTTCTCTCAAATTATCTAGTGTAGCAAAAAGAAGCCACCGACTCAGTTCGCGACCTGTTAAATAACCACGTCAAACGATCCAAGGAGAGAGACTGTGGAGAAGGAGTCGAGTTTCTTCTTTGCAATGACACTCCAGTTGCATCTCGTTGCTTCTTCTTTTTCTGAACCTTTTACGTTTCTTTCCAATTAAATCGTCCACTTAGTTCACTAAGGAGACTCAAAAAAAGAAGCTCGGCTCGCTTTAGCTGAGCAAATTGCAGGGAAGTTAAAAAAAAACAAGTGAACTGAAAGCGCCTTTTGATGAGTAATTTCGCATTGAGTTTCTTGCTTTTGTCAGACAGTAATCGATGGTCTTGAAGAACGTTTAGACGCGTTTTGAGTTTATTGTGCAGCTTTAGAACATTTGTCAGATTGAACACTCAATGAATTAAAAACCTCGCATTGGAAAAAGCACAACGTTTAGGTCCATATAGGTCTTCTACAAGTTCAGAATTTCGTATGGGTATAGAATGAGTTGTTGTAAGTCAGAAAAGTTTATATAAACATGTAATCTTTTATTAATGGCTTCTGAGATATAGTTATTTGAAATATTGACATTTCCTCTCGGGACTCTCTGTATAGGGCAGCGTTGATAACGTGTTAATAAACTCACACCATAAACGAAAAGCTCATATCCATTTATGAGTCAATATTTGAATATAAACCCTTATCAATGACGGCCCAACTGAACCACACTTTCTATTAAGCGGTATTCGTCGTAACATATCGTCAGGGATATTGGTGACGGCAGCTCTTCAATTCCGGCATGTGTTACAACAACGTGTTTGAAGACTTCTTGCTTTCTGTTACTCCCATAAAAAAATCAGCACATCCTAGACGGGGCGGCCAAGAGGTGTCACCATTAACGAGGAATTAATCTTTGTGGAAAGGTCTGTCGCAAAAAAATCCTTACAAGTTCTGGCTGTGTACACGATCGTCCCGTCTTGTTGGAACCATATGCACGTTGGGCACCCGTAATTAAGGAAGAAAGAATCTTGCAACATTCTTAGACGACGTTTACTGGTGAGAGTACACACACATCCTCATCGTCCTCAAAAAAGTAGGCCCGATAATTTGAAAGTAGGCAATTCTTCGACAGTAGTGCAGGTACTTTATGTGCAGTTGCTCCGGTAATGTAAATTTTGTTTATTCACAGAACCATGAAACTCGAAAGCATGATGCTCATCATGTCAGTCACAGTAGGACCAAAGTATCCAAATCCAAGAGTGTCTCACTCTTCCTAATGTGTTCTTGAGAGAGTAGGTCTTGTAATTATTGTAGATAAGAGAAGAACAGATCGTAATTTCTAACAAAATGATAGCTCATTAATAAAAGATTGCCGCGTCATCCGGTGCGCATTAACACATTAAATCATTGTACTACACGATTCAAAATACGCTATAAACACTTCCGCATCTTTTATTTTCAAGCAATAACAGATGCTTTCTATTACGTTTTTTAACTTAAAATTAACATTTGGAGAAACTTAGGTGCGATGAAAACTGAAAATGAAAATCGCCTACCGTGTTCAGTCATTTTTCAGGAGAAAAAAACCGTAGCAATCAGTTTATTTGCATGGAAATAAATGTATAGTACAATGTTTCATAAAATTGATATCATTTCGTAATCTAAAACTTGGTTAATCCTCGTTCAAATGATATCAAATTTAAGAGCATGTGTAAAAAAATAAAAAAAATAAAAAAAAAATAAAAAACTAAAAAAGACCCACGACACGCGGTATCGTGTTTGATAGGAGCAGGACTACCGATTTGACAGGTGTTATCATAGGCGGTGGGTATTTTGAAAACTTGTGAAATCGCTCATGAAATCAACATTCAAATTTTGACGAGTAAATCTTATTTTGCTCAACATTACGGCTGTTTAGTTTCATTTGCCTGGACTATTTAGTTATATCTCAAATGATATAGCAGATCTCCGATTTGAAAGTCGGAAATACTCTATGTATTCGATGGCTTCCTGGTAAGGAGGATACCGACTTTCGAATCGGGAGCCTGTTCTGCCATTCAGGCTATCAAGTGATGTTTTTAGAAGTCAATAAAGATAATTAGTAAGAGCATAGCTTTTCAGCGACAGCGCAATTTGTTAGAGCATCGACAACGATAGTCGTAGTCACTGGTTGGAGTTTTCTTCTTCCCTTTTCTACACGAATTACTAAATCATTGAAGTATTTTTATCAGTCTGTTAATTTCTTCTTTAATACATTTTAGCATTGTTTTGTAGAGATGTCCAGGAACGTTTGATGACAACCGAGCTCTCAACTTCCTGATAATGTATATACGCTATATGTGACTTATCGTTCTGGACTTCATTCTAATGTCTTTCAGCTAGGAAGATAATTAAGTCATCGAGTGATGTCTTTATCTGAAAGAAAATAAGGCTTAATGTTGTTGAAATGTTTTACAAGAAAAAAAATCAAGTCCCTGTTTAAAAATCGTTTCTCCCGTATTGATTCAATATTTACACTGTCGGAGAGATTTCTAGTTGTTTTCACACTTAACCTTCGGGCGTCTCTCACCTGTCAGAAGAAATTAACTAAGAACGATGTGTCGAAAGCTATTTCCTGTCGAAACTCATGAATACTTAAAACGACAAATTCAACCTTTAACAAGAAACTAACTTGGTGGGTGGACTAAGTTTTCACCTTAGTTCTAAGCCGACTAATTGGATTCGTATGGCTTCAAACGACGGTTTCCACGACAACAGGAATGAAAAAAAGATTTACTAAAAAAGGTTTCGTCGAAGGGTATTTTCAGTGGTGAAAGGTAACCTTTGTTCCCCTAAAAGTCTCCTCTCTTTCACTCTTCGACATGTGCAGAATTAATTAGATAAGTTTCATTTTTATCCAAAGTTTTCAAACCCTTACAGAATTCAACGTAATCTTTCTTCTTATAAAGTCTGCTTTGTTTACATGTCTCGCCTACCTACCACTTTGGCATTCTGCCTGTGAAAATTGAATTTCACAGGCTATAAGCATGGCTGACACTAGTTCCGATTAATGCACAGAGTAAGTCTATAAGATGAAGCAGAGTTTAAATACTTACTTCAATCAAACTGCAAACATGTGTAACAGATTCGCAAATCGCTGCATAGAGAAAGGTTAAAAATTTTAAAAGCCTTCCTGGAAATTCTATACAGCGACTCTGTTTCTTGTTTATAAGGAAATGGTAACGCAACAGAAGCCGTTTTTGGATTTTGCAATTTGCGAAGTGTGAATCCATTGTCCAAATACTTGCGATTCTGTTGTCGGTTCAACAAATGATTGGTAGAAGATTGTTGCATATTCAAACGGAAAGAAAATTTTAAATTGTAAATTTGCTTATGACCAGGCGAGTGTTTGTTAAATCGATGGCAGATTTCAAGTGGCACATGAACAGTGGATTCACATGCCAAACGATTTTTCCTGTGCCGTCGTCATTTTCCCCTAAGCGCCAATGTATGGGAAACTCTCGATGGTCTTTAAAACTTTGAACCATCGAGAATGCGCTTTGGGGAATGCGCTTCTATCTTTTACAGTTTCTTTGGAATAAATATTTAAAATCTGCTCCATCTCTAGAATTCTTGATATTTAAGTTAACGAATTCTGTCTTAAAATAGAAAAACACAAAACGAATTAGCCTCCCCTTTAAAATTTAATATTTAGGAAGAAGGATTCGACTTTAAAAACAATTATTAAAAGCATATTAGGGAAAAAAAGAATAAGTGATTAGATGAATTTTCTAAAAGTTTGGAGCGAAGGACTTCTTGTGGTCGGAATGAAATGGAAAGTTTGAGATGAAACACACAATTAATTTCTCCACAAATTGCGGTGGGGAGTTTTATGACGATCTTTAATGAGCCGAGAAAAGAATTCTTCTTTCGTCTTTATTCGAAACAGAATAGTAGGAAAATTCACCATAGAACCGTTGAAAATTAAATATCAATAAAAGGGTTTTGAGAATTTTCTTTCTAACGTCTTATATTTGCTCCTTAAACCGATAGGTCAGCACGAAAGGTTTAAAGATATGACGGTCGCTTAAAAGAAAAATAAACGGATGCTTCACCAAATTCTTTGAAAAATACATATTGCTATAAGAAAAAAATGATAAGTTTTAATATTTCCGAATAATAATATTAAAAATAAATAAGAGCTTCATGTCCGTGAATCATATTATAGAAATTTACCAAATAAAAACTACACGATGGATAATGGTAATTCTTATGCCGATAGATCGACAATCTTTCCAAGATCTTTGAGGCTCTATAAACACAATGGAATGCTGAGGTACCTCCTCAATGTAAACGTACGTATCAGGCAAATAACGCGTTAATTTCTTGGCCAACCCAGTGGGAGTTGGTGAAGGCTGTTGTCTTTGTGCCTCTCACTTCTTGCTAATCCCTAGGAACTTCAACGACCGTATCAACGCAAGCGTTATAATGCTGATAGATAGGTGTCTTCCTCTTCCTGGATACAATGAGCATTTCTGAAGTATGTAAAAAAACAAACTTTGAGAGGTTTACTGATTTCATGGTCCATTTAGATTCCTCAGATATCGATCGACTTAAACAAAACCACATTGTGGCGGAATTCTGGATTTCAAGCAGTGGTAAACTCCGAACGCTTGCTACTAGCGAGCCCAGCCATCAAGAAGTCTACAGAGAATAGCGTTGAAGATTCACCTTCTTGCTTTTAATTTGAGAATTTGTTAAACTTAATTTATCACAGTAGAAACTAATAATAAAAATCACCACTCCACAAAGCGAATTTATTTATATGCATAATACATGAATATGCACATTGGATCATGCATATAAGCTAAGCTGAAGAAGGTAGCTTGAATATTAAAATGTTCATATTCCTGTATCATGCATTTAAATAAATTAATTTTGTGGAGTTGCGGTTTTTTATTATCCGCAGTTATTATTAAGATTTTGTTCTCTTTTAATTAATCACATTATTGAATGGAATAATTCACTTAACGATCCACTTTAGCTCTTTTTATCTTTGTTTGTACTTAAATAAATTAATATTTTGAAACTTTCTTGGCGTGTCTGTCTTTCTAGTCATTTCATAAAAACATCGTGCAGCGGCTCTTTTCGCAGAATTTTCTTTTCGCTTAAGAACGCTTCTCTAAATACTTAGTACTAAGAAAAATCTTTTATAAGTAAGGCGCTTTTAGATAATAGTGTTTTAAGTGCACTTTCTTGATCTTTCTCGATTTTTTATGTTAATCGTAATGGTCGTCCACAATGAATCATTTTAAATCGAGAGGATTATATATTTGAAATTTTAATAATTTTCTTCGTAGCTTTTAGAGAGAACGCGCCAACTTAAGCTTTTGAATCGCACATCTTTCCACGTAATGGCGACGATGTGCAGTCACAATAATCTTAGCAGCAAAGCACAACAGCCATAAAATCCCAAATATAGCACATGTGGTCGGTTAGTTTTCTCGTTTGGGATATTTCCAGGCTCAGAGGGAGCGCTCGCAGGTTTCATTCCACTCGCAATGGGCGTCGAACTCTTGTCGAGGGCAACAACAAGGTGACGGAAACCCTTCTGTTGCTGATGCCACTCGACCGAGAAACTCCAAATAGAAGAGGCGAGTTTCCATGTCCTTCCCTTTTCATTCCTTATCCCCCTACCGTAACCTAACTTTTCGTAGGTGACACCTCCTACAGGGATGTCGACGAAGCAGTGGTTGGGAAGATTGTATTCACTGCATCGCTTCCATTTCTATAGCGTTCATGAACGAAACAAATTGGAACGGAAGGAAGGGGGGGGGGGTTAAAACTTTTCTTTTCATGTATGAAGGAATCGATAATATTTATTCCATTCTGTTTGTGATTTCAAGAATAACTCGACAAAATTGGAAACATAGGAAATCGATGAGTACTTAAGCAATTTTTTTTTTATTTTTTTGAATTTTCAAGGGCACTTATACAATCTATTATATTTCCTTTAATCCACTGGGTGAAGTTATTTATGAGTCATCGAATTACAAACTTACTTCGTTTTACCTGTTCGTTAACTGTCTTGTTGTACATGATCAATATGTATTTCAATAATCCTTTCCGTCATTCCAAAAAATCAACCCAATTTCATTTTTTTTTTTCCTAATAATGATTTATAGGATACGTATTTAAATAAACCAATAATGAATGACATAAATAGATACCTAAAGGCCACATTGTTAAAATGGCCACGATTACATAAACCACGACGCTCAAAGCCTTTCTCGATGGATGACTGTACCACTTTCTTGAAGCCTCTCTTCGTTCAGTGTCTTTACCTTTGTCACTTTGACTTCCATTTGCTTTCTGAGTTTTTGCTTCATTTTGTTGTTTTAGCAATTTATACAGGATGAGTTTCTCCCCGAATCTCGAATTTTGTCAATATTTAGATGAAAATGAAAAAACGATTATTTGACAGAACAGAAAATACTGGAAGTGTTGCAAGACTATCTACACAGTTTTCAGGGACCAAACCAAGCAGAAAATATCATATGAACATGAGATCGGAAACTCTTTTTTTTTTCTGGAGTTATGTCGATTTGAAGGTGTCCTATAGTAGAAGAAGAGTTACGACAATTCAAAGAAGAAACCCATTAGACTTCGTCTTCTGGGGATATTTAAAAACTCTTGTTTATTCTACCATAAAACTAGATGTTGCAACTCTTCGTCAGCGGATCCTGGATGTCTACGACATCATTCGCCATATACCTGGTATTTTCCATTGGGTTCGCCAATCCTAGCGACGACGTATACAGGCTTCCTTGGAATCTAACGGAGGCAACTCCGATACGCTTTAACGTTAATTTCGTCTATTTCAGGACACCTTCAAACCGTTATAACTCTAGAAAGAAGCATTTTCGACCCCCTGTTCATATGACATTTTCTGCTTATTTTGGTCTCTGGAGCAAATCCTGAAAGTTTGTACAGACCATTCAGAAACACCCTGCATTTTCCATTACACTTTCAATATGCATCATTCGTTAGTCTGGTAATATCTTCTTCTAAGACTTCAATCGTAAAGGGTTTGTCATCATACATCATATAGTTTCGATATCCCCAAATCAGGATTCGAAAGGTCGGGCAATCTCGGTAGCCGTAAATTTTTGGAAATGACACTGTCGCTATTAAGTCAGGTGACGTGTGGCATGTCATTCAATCTTTGTTTCAAATCAAGCTAGTTTCAAATCAAGCTATTCAACAACCTTCAATAAATTGATATACCGATTGGGATTCAGTGTGCCTGGGAAGAAAATGGAACTAATGATCCTGAGCCCCTAGTGTGTGATGTTTGGCGTTCTACATCATTCAGTGTAAAAAATATTTTTAATAATTTTCGTCCAATCGCTTATGAGAAATTAACAAAGTTCAAGTTAACAATGCGATTTTATTGGGCGCGTACTCCAAGCCAGCCCGACAACACTTAAATGTTCAATAAAAAACGGTTTATTCGTTCTTCGCTGAGTAATAAAAATTGATCGATGTGTTGATTAAGCACTCCATGTTTACGTGTTAGAAACATTATAACATATGCCATTATGCTGATTTATACCATTTTCGAACTAGTCCAATGCTCTCTTTCGAGGCATTTTGCGCTCTTTCACATGACTAAAACTTAACATAGTCTTTGGATATTAATAAGTGAGTATTATCTTAATTCATTCCTGATACAGACACAGACGTCCATGCGCGTGGCAAGATTCGGACCCGCGACCGATAGATTCGAGAGCTTGGACTTTTGCGACAGATAGACCAACAGAAAAGCCAAAACAAACCTTTTAAGAAGATTTCGGTATTTAGTAATCAAAAACTCTCTGACATGGCAATTGTCCAGAATGGAGTACCACAAGGTTCAGTTTTGGGCGCTGTCTTATTGGTTATAGATCAGTAATTTTTGCTGATGATTCTATTTTTTTTTTCACGAATAAAAATAATGATATATTACTCAACGAGGGAAATTCTGGACGAAGGTAATAAATGGTTCTCAGCAAATGGTCTTTTACAAAATACCAGTAAATTGCAGATGATTTTGTTTATGTTTGGTAATTGTCCGGGTATGGATATCAGGCTTAAAGAACACTGTCTACAGGACAGTGTAAAATTGCTAGGTATTGTTTTGGACTCTAAATTGGCATGGGCCCCACATATTAAAAATATATGCAGCAGATTATCTTTCTATTGCGACATTTAAAAAAGCTAATTCCAAAGTTGTATTTAAAAACTGCTTATTTTTGCTTTCTTTAATAGTATAATTCTATATGGTATTACCTTATGGGGTAATGGACAGGATGTTAAAAACATATTGTTACAAAAAGAAGGCAGTAAGAATTATATCTGGTTCACACTCTTTAGCTCACTGTAAACCTCTTTTTTGTTAAAGAATGTATACTTGCTGTAACAAATTTATATGTCTATACATGCTTGGTCAGGGTTAAAAAAAAAAAATTAATGATGAAAAATAGGAAAGAAAATTCCGCAGCCTGGATTCGAACCATTAATTTTTTCATCAATAATTCGAACAGCTGAGGTAGGCGTACCATTAAAACCCTCACTGACCATCTAATGATTTATTCTTTAAAGAATTTACGCCTTAGGAAAGATAGTCCCAGCCTGCGAACTAGGTAACTGCTCCAACCAAGCCCTAAGGTCATGTAAATAGCGGTTCGCTTTCATGGCCGCAGTGGCGCAATTGGTTAGCGCGTTGGCGGTCCGAGCCAAAGGTTCCTGGTTCGAATCCAGGGTGCGGAATTTTCTTTCCTATTTTTCATCATTAATTCGAACAGCTGAGGTAGGCGTACCATTAAAACCCTCACTGACCATCTAATGATTTATTCTTTATAAAATCTAAATGCTTATTCTCCAAGAAATAAAATTCATTCTTATGTTACTAGAATTAGCCAATACCTAGATCAGCCATACTGTAGACTAAGTAAGTCTCAGAACTGGTATTCTTCAATGAGTATCAGGATATTCAATAAATTGCCAACTAACAGTCATGACATTAATCTAAACAAATTCAAGTTGGTTGTATATGACTGGCTTTTATCTAATCCATTTTACGACAAAAGTATCTGAACCTTAATTAACTCTTAAGTTTATTTTTACTGTATTCCTGTACGTTTCTGTTATTCTTACCTTGTACCATGATGACATATGCACTGTATAGTGTTTTCGGCTAATAATAGATTGTATTGTATTGTAATTTAACTACTAAAAATTATTAAAATTACGTATAAAAGAATCTGCTGAAGAGTTTTATAAGCAGGCCGAAAACAAAGTAATTATATATAAAGCTCTATCACTGTAATTGCACTATGCAGTACACTGCACTGTTACGCAAAACTGAAAATCTATAGTAAATGCACTTAAGTGAATTGAGAGAAACTCGGCGAATTTCACGTAATAAAAGCTGCTCCTAAACTGCCAGTTCTGGATTCAGGCTCGGTGTTCATATTATGTCTGAAAGTTGATGTTTTGTTCGTGCCTCGATATAATTTATCTGAATGCAACCAGTTAGTAACTTGATTAGGTAAGGTTGGAAGAATCTTTTATGAAAAAAACAATAGCCCATCTTTTCATAAACATATGTCATAATGGTTGTTCGTGGTCACTGATTCATGAATATCCAGTCTGACAATCAAAGCTTATTATCCTTTTGAGTTACTTCACTTTCTGACCTTTTTTGCGGTTTCCTCTGCACGAAACTTGGCTGTTACTTGGAAAGTTTATCATTTACAATATTAACAATGACATTTAATATTTTTAATGCATATTATGATTTTTCAGATGTATTAAAAACCCAAATGCAAGGGGGTGGGGAGTAAAACAAAAAGAGTCAACTAAACCAAAGACGTGTTAAAAATGCATGAACTCTAACTCCTGTTTGATGCCTGTCTTCTATCCGTAAAAACATTATCTCGCAAAAGTAGCGAATGTTTTTCTTTTCTAAAATGGATATGCATAAAACTTTAATGGATCTTCTATCAGTCTCTCGGCTGTGGCTGTCTCGTGACCATTGAACGCGCAGCTCATCCTGGCCGATACGGATTTTGCTTAAATTTTTCTATTGTTTGGTTTTTGACAAGTGAGTGGCAACCGGCTTCGATCCTGTTCTTTATCCTGTCAGAAATGTATCTGAACTCTCAAGCGATTGGTTGTTGGCGGAACAAATTACGCTTGCCTCCGCCACACGGCAAGCATAATGGCAGAGAGAACCCAGAAAACAGAGAGAAGAAAAATAATATATAAAGTGGAGGGGGAGGAAGGAAAAAAAATTTTCAGCCCATAGAAAACGCAATCTCGTCCTCAGTTGAGTTGCCTCACGGTCTCTCAGGAAGTAGGGGTCCCCCTCCTCTAATTTTTTGCTTTACTTCCTTGACGTCCGCCCACGCGCAATGTGGTTATTTCGAGGCCTTTTTCCATACCAACCTTTCCTCTCCGAGGAGGATAAAAGCTCGGCCTAGAGGTGCAACTCATCCCTTATTCATGATGTGTTTTGCAAGTAGTTGTCAACATTTTTAAAGGCATGCTTTTGCCTACGCTTCTGCTATTAGGGCCCCTCGTGCAGCTCGTGATAACAGGCATCGCTATTAATCATATGTCGGCTTCCTCCGCTAAGGCTTCTCGACTTCGTTGCCCACATTCATTTCACGACCTCTACCGAAAGCTTGTGATAACCCTCTCGCGAGATTTTTTTTTACTTTATCCTGTAAATTTAAGAATTGTATGTGAAGCTTTTTTTATTTTATTATCCTGTTTCTTTTAAAAAATATTTTGAAGGACCTATACATACTAATTAAAATGAAAGCAATTGATATCGTGACTAATTGTTATCAGCGACTTATAATAAATGTAGATAATAAATTTTTCAAAGATAATTTCATTACCCTTGTATTTTTATGAATAAGTTAGGAAAAATAAAACTTCAATAATTACCATATATTTAAAAAATTAAAATCATGTATATCATGAATATGTTAATATTTGAATAAGTAATCACAAAATCTCTAACACAAATTTAAAACTGGCCTTAACCCTCGTCAACTAGATCATGAATCTGATGCTCCAATTTATTCTGAATTTAAGATTTAACCTCAGTTTGTTTTTCCTGAATTTATGTAAATATGATTTAACTTCCAGTTTCATTGTTCCATTTATATTGAGTGACCACTTTATTAGAAATGCCACCGCTTTCAACAGTTCCTTTCGCTATTCTCGATTGTCTGAGTTGGTTCACTGAACATGACTCGGACTTCTACTTGCTATATTGGCCGGCTTAGTCTTCTGGTGTCAATCCAATAGATAATTTGCAAGACGAGGTGGATAGGTCCATTCAATTTGTACCAAGTAAGAACAGCGATTATGTCTCCATCGGGTCAATATTACTGCGGAACGATTGCATCTCCTTGTAGAATCTACGCCTAAATATACCAGGTGTGCAATTAAGTTTCCGGGTTTCACACAAGGATGGCGCTAACGACGCACGTAGTTTCTTTGCCAGAAGTTGTGTTTCTTCATAGCGTGGACATCTGTTAATCAATAACCAGTCGTAATACCAACACATATCGCAACGCAAAAATATTTTTCCAACAGCGAAGATGTCGGCTTTTGTGCCAAACAAATAAGCATTTGCGGGAAGCTTTGCTTTTCTCCTTTAACTTGAAAAAAAATGCAGCTGAGGTACGTCATTTGCTTGAGGAGGCCTACGGCGAACATGCGCCATCGAAAACTACCTCTGAAAATTAGTTTAAACTCTTCACAAATGGCGATTTTGACACTGCGGACAAGGAGCGTTCCAGAAGACCAAAAACAATTCAAGATGCCGATCTGCAAGCGTTATTGGATGAAACTGGGCGAAACTGTCAATGGACATCGCTAACGATAATAACTGGTCAATCTGAGCCATGCATTGCTCGAAAAACGGCTAGAATGGGGCACGAGACACGAACGAGTGATCTTGCAGCACGACTACGCTCTGCGCCATCGTCAGGAGACCATCAAAACGCTGAAATGGAATCTGCTACCGCACCCGCTGTATATTCGCCAGACCTGGCTCTTTCCGATTATCACTTGTTCCGATGGCGCATGGTTTGGCTGGGCTACACTTGCCTGTTTTCGAAGAAGTGCAAAATTGGTTGAATGAATGGTTTCGGTCCAAGAACGCGTCTTTTATCGTCGCGGTATTCATGTATTGCCAGTGAGATTGCAAAAATGCGTAGCTGGCGAGGGACGATGCTTTGAATAAATCATTTGTTGTATTTCTTTTGACATTTTCCCTTTTTCATTGATCCAAAAAACCCGGAAACTTAGTTGCACACCTAGTAGGTTTCTAATACGGCGTCTCACACAGTTTAGTAAACATCTTCAACAATATAAAGTCGTTGTATAAAGATATTCATGTTTTTGAATTGTCGTAATGTCGAAAAGGTTTATATTGAATATTTTGTATTTTTCTACTTAATTAATACATGATGTCATTGAAATGTGATGCTTCTCATTACACGTAAGATAAAATTAAATTTAGCTCTCGCCAAGTATTTGCCAGATTTTAATTTTCAAGATATTTTAGAATAAACTTTGAATAGATTATGGTTGAGATTAGTAATCCATTTAAATCTTGTTCATTCGATTAGACTGAATTCATTAACAAAACTGCCTTAATCCATTTGAGAATTGATTCATTTAAAACAGATGGAGCGAATTAAACCTTGAATTGCTGCATCTTCAACGAAACTGTTTCAATTATTAGGTCATTAACGATTGTTAACTTTACTGGTTTATAATTACTAAACTTAACTTGGAAAACGTTTATAATAATATTTCTTACATGTATCATCTATTTACTTGCATAATAGTAGCCAGTTATAATTTCAACATTTTTATGCTTTGTAGAATGCCAAACATCGGTTTGATTAGTTTTGAAATCATGGCGGCTGTAGTAAAAAAATGGATTAGTTTAGATTATATAAGTTAAATTTTTTTGTAGAATTTATACACAAAATCCTCATAATATCGACTGTTAAGTTGAATTAACGAATCATAATAACTGCACTTTTATTCGGAGTTTAATATAGTTACTCTACAGTCATTTATTGCAAAAATTTAAAAAAAATTGTAAACGTGTTCCTTGTTGACAGCAAAATCTTTTGTCAAGACTGTGCCATTGGAGGCCATTAAATCCAATCCCATCAGTCTCTCTCATTAGCTTCAAATGTTGCCCGTCTCTCTCTCTCCCTTCCCTTTTGTTCACTTGTCAATAGGCGCATTACGACAGAACGGAGAATCTAAAAAGCTTCGTCCTGTCATCTCGATGACAAATGACAATCGTTCCTTTAAGGCGTGGGATGTATTTGAGAAGGGGGGGGGTGAGCAATCCAAACTGAAAAAAAAGTGAAAGGGTGAAGTTCTTGTTGAGTCACTGTGTTTGGACTTGACGTTGACAAGCCAACTCTTTCTTGTTTGGGATTAGTTCCAATATTTTTCTTACATTTAGTAGCTCCAGTCCGGATTTCCTCTAAGATGAAGAAATAAGCTTGCTTTGTTGATTTTAAGAAGGCTGATGGCACGTACATGCTGCTAATGTTAAGCCATTACATTCTTTTGTTCAGGAAAAAGAAATTATCTAGACGTTACCATAAAGAATTCTCAATTGTCGACTATAGTGAATAGATATGTCAAGCTTAAGTTTTTGTGTAAATCATCATTGGTCGATTGCAGCTCAATTTATCTAAATTATATAATAAATTCGTAAATGCCAATATGTGAGTTACCTCATTACTCAAAAGATGCGGCATCTCTACTGAAGAATTTAACATATAATATACGAGGATTATTCAATAGAAACACGTTTAGAGGCTGAAAAGCAATTTATATTAAAAGAATTTAAAAGAAATCTCCATGAACATTAAGACATGAGTCCCATTAATGCACTAAACTATAAATTCCCACCTGGTAAAATTCCTGCGGTTGTTGGCAGAACCATTGCGTACAGCAAACTCTACGTCAGTGTCCGGATTGATCGCCATCATTTTAGTGATTGTTTTAGAGGGCCAAAGACATGGAAATCGCACGGAGACTATAAAGCAGTTTCCAGCTGTCTCAAATTTTTATCTGATACTGCAACACTAGCATGTCTTGGGCCTTCATTTTCGAAATTTTCGCGTTAACAACTCACGTGAGGTAACAGTGTCACGTGGTAAAAACTCGAACGATCAAAGAAAATTGTTATTCTCGAAAATCAGGATATGTGTTTTCATTCTCCCATGTGAGTAGAGCTGATGAGATAGCTGCTTGCGATTAGAATTTGTGATTAAAACTTGTGAGCAGAGCTTGTAACAAGTTTCCGGTTATTTGATTTACCCTCGCTGAATAGTCTCGATTACAGACGTTAAGCAGTATCGAAACTCTTGTATTTGTGACGTATTTCCTCTCACCAGTTAATTCATTTTGCAACCTATATACTAAAACTCTTGCGTGTATTTATTTATTTATTTGTAATTCTATCTCCTCCTAGACGGTTTGAGCTAGCGACTTGAAATTTTCAGGGCAGGCTTATCAATAAAGGACCTGCTCTATCGCCAAAAATCAGCCCCCTACGACCCCCCCCCCCCGTCCCCACTTTCTGGGGTATTCATTTAAAATTATCTGCTTTTGCTTTGTAATTCCCCTCAACAGATGGCGCGGGCGGGCGAAGCCGCGGGTAACAACTAGTTTGAAGTTGAAAGCACTCGAGTGAGATAGTGTATGTGAGATTGATTGCAACACAAAAAATTCAAGAATAGGGCCCCTGGATGGCCAAAAAGGGAAGCCTCTAATCCACAAGGAGATTAGAGGTTTCCTTTGTGGTTGTTCCATTCCACAGTTTTTGCTTAATTTTTTCCCCTGGACGATCCAAATCTTTCCTGTGTTCCCTTCTTTGTCGAAATTTCTTGCACCATTCAACCTCTGCCGTATGAGAATAACTATGGTCGCCAGAAAAAATTTCCTTTGGTTGACACACTTCAGCGGTCAAAAATTGAATGACCTCATGCAGATTATCCTGAACGTATTTCTACTATGAAAGAAGCAAACAGCTAATATGTGGGATAGACGCCTCAGCTAGTACTTAAACAATGCATATAAACAACTGCTTTCCGTTGTCTAGGTGATGCCTTTGCGGCTGAGCAGTCCAATCCTCCTTTGCGGCTGACAACGCGTTTTTATTGAACAATCCTCCTGCGGATTAATGAACATGAAGGTGAAGATAATCCTCTACAGCGGAGTCTGTTCCTTATTCAATTGATAAAGGCAAAGACATACACGTAGGCTATCCAGAACATAGGTTCCGTTTTAATTACTATTATTGCTGTAGCGCTGCAGTCGTCATTATGCGCATGCCTGCTGAAATCGCACTGGCGCCATTTTCAAAGTTTCTTGCCGTTCGTCTACGTCGTGGCGAATGTTTACAATGTCTCAGAAAATCAACACATCTGTCACGTGTGAAATTCGTTTTGTATTCCTTTCCTGAAGTGACGTAGTCTGCTTACCCCGGGTGTATTGATTTACGTTAGTGTGCCCTCTTTCTGCTGCTGCAATTCAAAATCTCCCCAAGACCTCGCGCTGGAAACAACGGATCATCATCCGCACAGTCCAGACTTTGCTCCAAGTGATTTCCATCTGTTCAAACTTCTGAAATCCTTCCGTGGTGGACAGTGATTCCACAATGCGTGAACTACGGATTCACATTCTGGCGTCGCCATTTTCCTATAAACAAGAAACAGCGTTACTGTGTGGGAATGAAAGGAACTTGTAGGCGAGCGTTTAAAATTTGAACCATCATCTTTTCAGCGAGTGTGTTTGTCTTTTACAGTTTGTTTGAAGTAAAAATTTGAAATTGGACTATCTTTTTTGAATAACCTTTTGTAGAGATGATATAACCCTAACCTAATCTGACTTATACGAAACATGCGAATCCTATTAAATCTCTTACGCCATACTTAATTACGACCAATTCATTCTATATTACTAACCAACTAACTGAGTAATAGTTTTAAACTGTATAATCATTAGAAATAAAAATAATGAAAATATAAAAAGAATTATTTCTTTTGAATGTTTAAAAAAAACTTATCCACGTTTAACGTTGTTCTATTTATTAAGTCTTTTAAAAAATAAATTCCCCTGTCCACCCACGCCTTATTTTAGCCAAGTTGCAAGTGAATGAAGCAAACTAGCCAACAGTGCCGCTGGGCTTCAACTCTTAAAGTGAATAACTGGGGATTATAATTCCCATTTTAGGAAATGACATTAAACAAAACTTGTGGGTTTTATTAATTTTCCTATTTCTTCTCATTCAGCGCTGGAATCATTTTTATGCAAATTAAAGATTTTTCACGGGGCCTGATTCCTTGCGAACGATGGTAATTGAGGCGAGTGAGTGTTGCGGACCGACGAAGTTTTAGCTCGCAGCCAACAAGAAAGGCGAAAGGAAATGAAGTTTTCTCTCTTTCCTCTCTCTCTCCCTCTCTCTCTCTCTCTCTCTCTCTTGGTCTTTTCATTTCCACATTTATTTAATTAAAACTTATTCTAGTTCCTTCTCCGTCGTCTTATCAGAAGTCTTTCATGACCTTATTTTTAATTAATATATATGTATGACTTCTAGACCCCTTTTCTCCATCCATTCTAATGCCATATTTTTGTAAAGAGAAAAAAGGGGCTTAATTAAATGCATTTACATGATATCATTTTTGCGATTAAATATTCGTTTGTTTTTTAAAAGAGAATTTTTGAGATTTCATATTTTACTTCTTAATCTTATTTTTATACGATCTTCCTTTTGGGTATTGCTTTATGAATTAGTAGCTTGATTTCCATGTTTTACTGTAATAGTTAACTATTCTAAATACAATGTGACTACTTTCCTTTTATTGCAGTGAACAATTTGAATTTGTACCAAAAGTTATGGTTCACGAATGATATGACAAACACAATATTCAAATTAAAATCTCCTTTAATTTCATGCATGACGTGGACTCTAATGGACATGGACTTCAAGATGACAAATTTTTTGATATTAAAAGTAGAATCAAATTATAATACCTCTGGGTATATAAATCATTCTTTGTTTAATAAATTGCTATTTTTGTTTTTGAATTGACTTTGTTATCGCATAGTGTCTGTGGATTGAGACCTCTGTTTGTTTGCTCCTTGTTATCAAAAAAATTGACCACAATAGCTCCATTATATGGAGGTCAGCCGACTTCGGCGCTCTGGGAAAGTGGGAGATAACAATGATTTGACAATACGAAAAAGAGTCATCCTGAAATCATTGTTAAAAGAACACAAAAGCTGCTGGAGGTAGTATTATGGTCTGGGGTATATTTTCACTCCTTGATTATTTGTACATCGTTGCAGATCAGATATATCCAAACGTGTTGCTCGGACGGATGGGATATTCTAGCAGGGCATTGCGACATCTCATACGGCCAGAACTATTCGGCAACGGACTTTCTCACTTTAACTTAACACTATTGACGGTGTTACGCGCAAATGAAACCGACCGGAACGCATGAATTCCTGGAATGTATTCATGCACGTTGCAGCTGCACCTAAACTGCAGATTACAGGATATCAGCAGCAGTAATTTGACTGCGGCAGAGAGAATGAAAGGAATTGCTCCCGTTGATTGGTTATTTGTGAAACGTGATGCTCAAAGTCAATCAGAAATGGTGCTATATTTTGGTAATATGGCGCCGAAATCGGTTAGTTCTATTATACCAAATCATTTTGTACTGCAAGGCCTCAAATGTTTAAGTCAGAAGATACAGTGATTCAGTAGTGTCAAGTTAAAGTGAGAAAGTCTATAAGATTCCAAGTACTTCCCTGGTCCCCTAATTTCTCAGATATAATCCAATTGAACAGCTCTGAGATCACTTCGACAGCTATGTTAGCTCCATGGATCCTCCACCACGCACCTATCAACAGTTGTCAGACGCATTTTAGCCTGCATGGCTCTAGATACAAGCGGACATCTTCCAGTATCTTATGACTCTCTTCCGATGGTGTCCCTGCTGCATGTGGCAACTATTTTGGTTACTGGTTATAATAATGTGGCTCAACTATCTATATTAAGCATCGATTGTTTTAGCAATTAATGATGTTTAAAACAACAAACAATAAAGTTTTTATATACTTACAGTAGAAGTTGTTTCAGTTTTCGAGAATAATATTTTATTTCAAATTTTCTCACTTATTGTTTCGTTTTGTTAATTTACTTTCGATTAAATTTTTTAAGAACTTCCAAAGTATTTTTTTCCTTGTCCTGGTTTCTGAATACAATAGTCTGTTGCTCATTATATAAACAAATTATTAGGGTTTCACGTTTTGGCTCGTCAGGATTAAAACAAAAGGGGGGAAATGATATTTAGTATAATTGATAAGTTCATTTGAAAATTTTCCTTCTAATTTAATTAGGTTGGCCAACAGGATTCGAAGCCGCTTAATATTATCTTTTATCTCGTGTGTGATAATTAAAATCCATTGTGAACTATTTTGGCGATAATCGAAACAGCCTTAAAGCTTCCGAATGCAAAGAGAAGAGAATCATTAAAGCCGCTCATTTATCTATACACACCAATGGAAGCAGCAAATTTATTATGAAACGGGGAGCGGAAGCCATTATTATGGCATTAGATCCTTGTGTTCATAGGCTATTGATCGATTGCGCTGTCGAAAATACGATAACAATATCGACCGGTGCTCTCTCTCTCTCTCTTTTCTGCGCTGAAAGAAGAAGTGAAAATCCGCCCTATTTTTAAATTCGAATAATGGTTTAAAGGATTATTCGTTTCCTGGAACCTAGCTCAACTGCAGTGAGCAAATGTTTACATACATTGCTGAGTATCTGAAGCTCTCATTGGACGGACTCGTTCTTCATTTAACAAGTAGTTCGTTGCTGCGGAAGTGTTAGACGAAGCTATTTCTGCCATACAAAGCGAGCTTTTATCTGCAATCCAGTCTTTGACAGCTTCGTAAAACAGATCAACTTTTGAATTAGTGCTCGTTTTATTGTTTCTGACACTTACTGATGGCCATTAGCGTTGGTTTCCAAACTGGAAAAGGGAATATTGGTCGCCTATGTCCCCGTCGGTTTCATCGCCAGTGATCATTGGCACACATTGATGAAAATGAAACGCGTTCAATTTTCGTCTCCTGGCTCTTTCTTCACCTATTGTCCGGCTCCTGCCGTAAATGGATGGTTCGCTCTCAATAAATGGTGGGTTCATTCTCAACCATCGCAGCTCGGTGTTCGCCCCGCTGAAGCCTTTCACCTCGTCGCCGGTGAGGGCTCTTTCGTCTCGTTCCGAACGGATGCCCTCCGGTGATCCAATCTCCTTTCGCAGTTTCAACCTTTCCCTCTCGGTCGGCGGTTTCCTCCGCCCTCTTTGTTCCCTCCTTTGATTAGCGTGGGCGTCTGCTGTCGGGGTCATTATTGGCAGAACCTGGGCTTGATGGATCTTCTGCGATTGGCGCGAAAAATGGGCCCTGCTAATAGAGACAGCACGCAACGCGACAAACCGCGGAGAGTCGAGTTGACATTTGTGACATCTGTGTTCGGACAACAAGATTCGCTTAATACCTGCAAAGTAGACAAACCCCTGTCTTCCAAATAGACTCGTGCAAACACGCGCGCACAGATACACACACAGAGACACACACACACACAAACACACACACATACACACACACATACACACACACACACACACACACACACACACACACACACACACACACA
>JAHWFO010012390.1:2766672-2859856 GCA_023313115.1 Rhysida immarginata | reverse complement strand
CACACACACACACACACACACACACACACACACACACACACACACACCATACATACACACACACCTACCTATGGCCCTCCTATCCTCTTTGTGTTCTTTTTATCTCGCTCGTCCGTCGAGCACTGATAGCCATCAGCATCCTTCTTCTCTTGTGTCAATGAGAATTTATAGATACGCTGTTGCTATGGCTCTAGCTAGTTAAGTGCAATTTTGCTCTGAAGTTCTTTTGAATGAAATGGAACTCTGTTCTGAATACTATGAAATTTATGACTTTTTTTAATTTATAAATATTGTTTTCTTTTTAATGAGCGGGAAGGTAAAAGGATATTATGCATTAAATACTTTATTTCTCAAATAAAAATTAATATTGACATATTAAAAGCAATTCTAGATATGGTCCAATAATTTTAAAGTCGGTTATATTAAACTAACTTAATTTTCTAATTTTATATCACTTTTAAATGCAAATATTCCATGACTTACGATTTTAACCATTGTTTAAGTTTACATTCATATTTTGATTTATTATAATTTTAATAGATAAGAATTTTTCATTTTTTAAGAATATTTTAATTTGTTTTTAGAGCTATTCAGCATTTCCAGAAACTGTATAATCATTGCAAAGAAATAATCTGTGAACTTTTTTTTAGAGAAGAATTATAATGGAAACAAAAAACATTAAATTTTTAGGGTGCTTAGTCCTAAACTGAAGCAAGAAAACTTCTATCATCCGCCAATTTTGAAAGAAATAAAGTTTTGTTTAAAAAGTTAGACAGTAACGATGAAAGAATCTAAGTTTAGGTAGCTAACTTATCAAACATTGATTAAATGTTCATTGAGGATATAAATTCTCGTTTGATGGACAAAAAAGTAGAAAAAAGTGAAATAATTCGAGGCAGTCCTAAATGGGTCGTCTTTTTCCTCTTGTAATTCTATTTCGGAAGTCTCTCGAAGAAGGATTTAACAGTAGATTGCTAACGCTGTCTCGTTCCATTTTCCACTATATTTCTCCATTTCAGAAATATCTTTATGAAGTCTTTAACTATGTTGATCAGATATTACTCCAAGATTTGGACAGAGGAAGTCCAGATGGGAATGCAGGAATGGGATTATAACAAAAATATTGCATCTCCAAACTTGATCATTAACTGCCTAAATATTTTTTGCATACATCCCCAAATGCTTTTCAATATCTTCTTTCTGTTCTGTTTAGTTTTTCAGCGAAACTGTAATATGCAAGAAGAGTGTGGATGTGAGGACCATTAAAATTTCCCTCTTTTATTTTTGTGTCACTCAGTTGAGGAATTTTCCTTTAGATACGCAAAATCTTTTCTTTCCTTGTCCATTGATTTCAAAAATAAGATGAATAATGATATGCTTGAGGTTTTATAAAAAAAAATTAAATGAGTTTTGTCGGAAAACTGAATGACAAAAAGTTTTAAGCTTCAGATTCGTGTTCAGCATATCAAAAACATAAGGAAATCACATTTTTATGGATTTTAATGCAGAACAATGTTATTAGTGCAGCAACACTAATTTCCTCTGTTCTTTGATTGATGTGAAATGTTTAAGTTGGATTTTTTTTTTTACGTAACAGAATTACCTAAAAATATGTGAAAGATTGGATTAAACTAATTTTATTCATTTTTCAATTTCATTCTATATTGATGTATTCGTAGTGATCAAAAATAGAGTATTTTTCTTTCGAGTCAAATTTTTCCGAAATGTGTGTGAAGAAATGTGTAATTGTATTAAATGTTTTCTTAAATTCAATTCGATTAGGAGTAGCTTATTCTAAAAAATGTTCATTCAAAAGATGTAAGAGCGCAACGAAGTTTGAGCAGAAATGAAATTTACTTCTGGCAAAATGAATTTTTAAAATTTCTGTTCACTATGAACTCCAGTGAGCATTTGCGTATTTAAAAGTGCATTTAAGTAACATTCATGTTTTATTTCAAATAAATTTTATTTGCCAACGGAAACGAATCTGTTTTAACATGTTTCATTTTGCCCATCTCCGTTTTCACTCTGTTTTCATGTTTTTTTAATTTTCATTCATATTAACGGAGCTAAGATCTTCGCTCTGTTCTGAACAAGGTCTTTAATTTTAGGCTGGAGGAATATTTTTTTTCTTCTTTCGAAGGATTTTTCTCCCTTCAAAAAGCGGCGAATGTTTGTTTTTGAAATTCTGCTCCCCCCCTCGTTAAAACCCTCGTAAAAAATGAAACGAAACAAGAAAGCATCCGTCCATTATTCGCTTCGGATTCTGTTAAGGAGGCGAATTGCAAAAACCGACTACAAGAAGATTCCTCGAAAAAGTTTTTATTTTTTTAGACGCGAAATTCCCGCGCGACCTTTTCTAATCGCCGCGTTTGCATGAGCGAAGTTGGCTTCATTACAACAACATGTGCCGGTGCGCTGATGGGAGGCTTTGTAGCGAAGCACGCGCTCCCAAAATACGCGCCCAGGGGAGATCACGTGACAGTGATGAGACGGCAAACGACTAATGGACTTCGCACGAGGTGGAGCCATGAGACCCAGGGGAAGGTGGAGAACGAGCAGATGAGACGGAATAAGAAAAGAGAAAGGAGCTCGACTGAACCCCTGCGGTTATTTAGCCTTTCCGTAAAATAAACATTTCAGCAGCATGAGAAGTCGAATATTGGCCAAGTTCAACTCCTTTTTCCTCGCATTCTTCGACTTCCATTTATTTCACGTCAACACTCACTTGTTCTCATCTATCAAGTCATTGTTATTAGCCACTGGATCTGAAAATATTCAGTGCATGAGAGAAGTCGTGTATGTTTTCGTAGAAATAATTTTAGAGAAGCTGCCCTTCAGGTGATTTTCATGGATTTTATATCTATAATTTATTTACTGAAAATTTTATTTCTTTTCAAATAAAATAACCAATTGTAAAACAACCCGAATCATTGAAACATTGGAGAATTCAAAGTGAGTATGAAGCGATAAAAAAGGGAAGCATTTCATTTTTGTTTATTAAAAGCAAAGAAAGTAGTCCGTTTATGCAAATGAGATGGAAATTCAATTATTGTGTTTGAGTAGCAAGTGACATGTTGGTGGGGATCAACAGAAGAATGCCAAACTGGATGAGAATGCCACACATTGTCTGCTCAGTAGTTCACCCTGGACTACCAAAACACTAACAGCGATGAGGCATGGGCAAGATCAGATTGTCAAACAATTCTTAGGAAATCCTCTGCTACTCTTCCTCCGGGGCAACTTACAGCTCAAGAAGTGTTGTGGGAGGCATTGGACGGTTTGCCACATGTCTTCCCAATGCATCCTAAGCATGTCCATGTGATTCACGAGAAGACCATTCCATGCGTTCTTCTGAAACATGTTGTTGACCAGGTACGCACGGCGGGGCCTTGCATTATGGTTCATGAAAAGAAAGTTGTTTCCAACTGCTTCAGCATAAGGTAACACAAAGCATGTAGGATCTCATCTCGATATCTGGCAGCACTCAGCTATCCGTTTCTGATGATCTGGAGATTATGATTGTCTGGCTGCAGACTGAACCTTGACTCATCAGAGAAGACGACAGTTGACCAAGGGTCCAATGACGATGCTCATCAGCCCACCTTCTACGGGTTTTACGGTGTTCAGCAGATATTGGAATGCATACCGTCCATTGGTCGTTGGGCATACAGTCCAACACGATGGAGTCAATTTCGCATGGTCTGGGTGCATACCCATCGTCTAGCGGCAGCAAGAAACAGTCCCTCCAGTTACACTGGTTCCTTTTTCCCAATAGTGTAAAGTAGCCGTCATCTCTTGCTGTTGTAGTCTCTTGAAAGCGATCCACAGTCTGCTAATCACATTTTGGGATATTCCAATTGCTACTACCAATCTCATCTGTGTTTGATCAGCTTTAATACTCCTATGTCTCTCCAAGCTTCGGATTCGGGCAAATCGTGTTGCAAGGGCAATGCAAGAGCAAAGAAATTGCCGAATATGCACTTTGATGATCAGGGAATATGCAGGTATTTTCATCCTTTTTTATAATGCATTTTAACCAATGAAATGTAAGTTTGGTTTTATAATGCATTTTCTCATTTGTATAATCGGAACAACTTTCTTTGGCTTGTCATTTGCTTTTCTGATGTTCTTGTTTGATGAACAAAAATCAATTGCTTCTTTTTTTATCGCTTCATATTCGTTTTGAAATATCCCTTAATTTTTGTGAGCAGTATAGTTAATCCGTATATTGAACGTTTTCCTCTTACTTCAATGTATTTTATAATGCAGAAACATGCAGATGTTGATACTTCAATCTGCATTAAAATAACATGCTTCAGACAATATCGGAATGAAAGGAAAACACAAATCCACAAAAAATTTTTTTTTTTTTTAATGACTCAGATGTACATTTCGGAATTCATAATTCCTTCATCAGTGAGTGATTTTACAGAACGAGAAGACCAGAATTTATAAGAAACTGAGGCGAATACGAGCCAATCAGATAACAAACAAGTGAACAGAACAACCAATCAAAAAATATTTAATTATAACAAAATAGAAAACAACATCGAAAATAGAGCAACCAACCTTTTTCAAAACAACTCTATACACAACAACAAAACCAAGGGCCGCTTAAAATAGATACTCCGCTTATAATAGCCAAATTCTAACAACAAGAAATTACTTAGTCAAAAATTTGGATAAAGGCAACCAAGATGCTACAGGCATAGGGCCGTCATCACTATTCAACAAGTTGTTGGTTGCTCTATTTTTTACAATCTCCATTGATTCAAGTAAATACAGCAATTTATTATTTTTACAACAATGTAAAACCTCAAACAAGTCTGTCGAATAATCATGTTTTTCATTAATAACATGGTCGGCGAACGAGGACACACCTGCGTTTGCATTCCTAATACAAGCAATATGTTCTTTAAGGCGGTTATTTACCCCACGTTTTGAGCTTCCCAAGTAAAATCTGTCACAAGATGCACATTTTAATTTATAAACGCCTGAACAATCCAAAACTGGGATTCTGTCTTTTATCGAGCTTAAAGTATTCTTAGTTGTATTAGAGCTTTTATATACAAGTTTGTACTCGAAATCTCTGCACATTTTCTTAAACCCTTTGTTTAGCGCAACATTAAAAGGGAGAACCAACACCTTTCTGAACTCCTCCTTTTTCTTACAACCCAGAGTGGTGACTTTGTCAAGGTTTATGTGCATTTTAATTTTTATAGCAAGTTTGTTTACAATTTTTTTTCATTGAACCCATTGAACCTCGCATTTCGTTTATGTACATTTCGTTAGTTATTAGTGAGGTGCATTTAACGGAAAAAGTTGAAAAAAATCTAGAGAAAAACCTCTCAGGTTTAATGACAGATTTGTGGGGTTTTTTAATATTTGGTGGAACTCGAGTATTTGAGACCCTCGAATGAAAGAAACTCTTGCATAACAAAATAACTGGAATTGTACGATGGTGAAAAACCTTCTAATTCATGAAACTAATAGAAACTCAGGAATAATCGCTTGAGTAGGCCAATTTTTGTGTCAGATGACCCAAATTGTCACCTGAAACACGAGCTATATCTTAGATCTCCTTCTGCAATAAAAAGACCACTTCAAATATTCTCCATTTAAGACTTCAGACTTCTTGTGAAAGAAGTCATAAGAAACTCTAAATGGAATTCTGGGCTACACTACACTCTGCGCTCTTTAACTGTCGATATAACAAATGGAAAAGGAATCAAGAGGGAATATACGAAAAGAATATATGCAAATTTCGGTTCATCTTGTTCTGGGATCACATATGCCTTCTTCTGGATTTAACCATATCAAGAAGGTTAAAAATGAATTAGGGTTTTTTGTATGCACATTTTACTTTCGAATAAAAAATCCTATTTGGAAATTGGAGTTGGTTCTCTCGAAATATTTCTATTACATAGGAAAACCATCTTCAGTTTACCAATATTTACGACCAAAACCCTCTAATTGTATCCAAATGTGCGTGAAATTTTGAAACTGCTGCAATTATTTTGATTGGTGATGTGTTAACACTTTTAAAATTCTATTATGTCTTGCTTTCATTGAATGTTCGTGTTTAGAATATCGACAGTTTCCTAACTTAAAAATAATTTAAATGCTCTACGTTAAATACAATGTGCCTATTTTCATCGGAGGTACACCACATTATCCTATCTGCATTACCATTCAACCAAGTATTGATTGCAGTTTAGATTTACATGCTTACCTCACGATTGACCAATAATAGTTGCAACCTATTAATAGTTACTGAATTGGAAAACCAAAACCAATACGAAATTAACTAATTTATTAACCTAAAGCTAAACTTTCCAAAACTCAAGCAAACTACTTTTTTCTTTTTTTGGTCAGTGATGGGTATTGAAAATGTGAAGTTCATAAAGAATACTTATATATTGATTAAATTTTGAAGTTTCTTTAAAATAAATTTTGTGATAGGTCGCTCTTGAAATATGGTAATAGATACAATAAAAGTTTAATAAAGAATATGTTCAGGAATTTTTATGTAGGTTACAGTGTTACTACAAAGAAATAGTTTGTAAAAAGCAAATATTATTGATATAGGCAAATATCTTTACATGGATTTTATATCCTTAAGTTTGGATGATTAATTAATATAAAAATAAACTGTGCTTTGGTCGAGATGGTCCGTATATTACAAATCTGATTGACTGTTCAAATCCCTTACGTAAATATTGATATCATATTTGGTATTGAAATGTACATGTATTAGAAGAAATCATTAGGCTCTCAGAACAGTTGGATTATTTATTGGGCAGAAAACGTTACACAATAAGTTATGAGCAAGTCCATGGCCTTGATCCATTTGCCATCTGGATACAAGGTGTTATCCGACTTGGCATGAATTCAGAAAGTTGCTGGCTGATGATCTGAGGCATATTTTGCCAATGACTCCAATTGGCAGGTTAGTTCGTCGACATTCTGGTGAAGCGAAGCCCCATTATAAAGCAATATTTCTGTCAAAGACTGTAATTTGTATAATAAAACTCGTTATAAGCTGTGGATATCAATAACATCACAAGAATCTAATGCAAACCCGCTTTTCCACACGTTATACGGCGTTTGATGACTCAGTTACAGAGATTCTATGTGAGCTATTGTTATACAGTGCGCTTGTTCTCCTACTAAGCATTGTCTCCCAGAATTTTTAAAATGTGTTCACATATTTCTTGCTCCACTCGTAGATGGCCTTTGCCTTTTAGATGAACATTTACGTATCGTGATATGACAATAGCCGAGTTTGTTTTTGATAATTTAAGCACACCAAAAAGCCTTCTCTAACAGAGTAGCAGTCATTTTGCTTTGCTAATGCAACGGTTACTCAGGTGATACAGTCGTAAAACGTTCTACCCTATATTCTACTATGCGTATTGCGTGTTTACATGTTTAACGGTTTGTTTTCTATAAGCATTAAAGGTTTCCATTTCTGTTATAGTAACCGTGTTTAAAGTATACGGAAACACATATGTTATGGCCTAAACGTGAAATTTCAAAAATCACCGGTGAAAAATCTCGTTTATATTTACATAATAAGCCGTAGAAGGTTATTAGAAATGCTTTAAGGTGATATTTGTTTTAAAGTGTAGTCTCTAGCTTTTTTATAAAAGTAGTAATGATCACTGCTTTAAAAAGCTCCTCTTTAAATACTTGAAAATGGAAACTGGCAAAATATTTGAACTCCTTGGGTTTCGTTAAAGCTGTTAATGGAATGATTGGAGTGAGAAAGCCGATAAATTATTGAAATAATCTAAATAATAAAGGGGGTGGCCTGGTGGGCTTTCACTGAAATACATATTTCTGTGAAGTTAAGCAACATCAGACACGGCTAGTCACTGGATGGGCGGCCATCCGTGGTTCACGATCTTCACCCCCACCCTCTGGCTGCTGTGACCATCATACAGCAGTCGTTAATCCAGGTTCATCCAGGGACCCAACTCGTCGGCTTCTAGCCATACAGGCCCTGGATGGACGTATTGGATTACCACCACTAATAAAAAAAATAAAATAAAATATCGAATAATAACAAGAATAATCTAATTTTCCTGCTGTTGCTTTACTTAAGAAGAAAAAAAGGCTAAAGTGTAAACATTGGACCTTTGTCAGAATAATTTGCTGTTTAATTGAAAACGATTCAGTAGATTGTTTCACCTGTGAATATAAAAAAAACTCTGATAATCTTTTAAAGATATGCAACGTACCTTCTTCTTTAAATGCAAATTTCGATGAAAAGAAGACTTCAAAAATTACGTAATAGGTACATAGCGCCGTTCATTTTCCCTAAATTGTTCGTCATTATCAAATAAGAGTATAATGACTCGGTGAAATTGCGATTTAATGCGACACCCTCGTTACTTAGCAAATACACTCTCTTAAAATTATCTGAGCACTTAAGGACCGCGTACCCCAGTGTACTTTACGAGCGATAGATTTCACGGTTGTTATGTACTTTTGCCTAGGGAAGAGGCATTAAAGTCGCCCAAATGTGTACATTGTCAATCGAGGGTTTTGCACCTCGAATAGTCTTGTTTACCATTTGGGGATTACCTATCTCCCCTTTCACTTCTTGTTTTCCCTCTGCTGTAACACAAATGTTGTTTTGAGGGTAGGATGAGGATGAGGACCTGCTTTTATATTCGGAACGGCTGCTGTTAAGTTGGAGTCATTAGCCGCAGATGGAGCCTCCAATAAAACCCTGGCGGCTGTAAAATCACGTAGCAAGAATTACGCGATCCCTGCGTAACCTTTTCATGAGCTTCCGCTCCATTTTAATCATTCGAAAATTAAAACATTGTTTAATTTCAACTCACTAATGGTTTCATCGTTTAATAAAGTGGGCCACGATTCGCCTCATTGGCTAATGAATTGGCCGTGGGTTGTTTTTTTCTTCCCTTTCCCCTCCTATTCTTTTGTATCTGGAAACGACTCAATAAATGTTGATCGACTGCAGAAATTTCCGCTTGTTTTATGATTTTCGTGGCAATTCCAAACATTATCTGGTCTTAGAGATGGGAAACTGGAGCGACGTTTCGTTCTTAATCAATTGCAATGATAACGAGGGCCTGCTTTCGCTAAACGTAACTCCTGGGAATCACCTTTAATGCCGAATTATCCTATGGCGCAGGGCTTTAAAATTGCAAGGGGAAGGAGAGAAAAGAAAGAAAAAAGGAAAGTAGGAGAGGAGACTATGGAGAGAATTTTCTTCTGAAATTTTAAGAGCTTTGTAGGCATCGTTCCTAATACGGCATGAATGTTTCCATCCTGAATTGAAATTATTTTAGAGGAACTCAGTTTTATGGGCTTAAGAATATGCAAAACATGCCATGAAATTTAAATAAATTAATAATAAACAGACGAGTAAATGCAAATTCTGTGGATCTCATTGAGTATTAAGGCATATTGCATCTTTATAATTGAGTTGCGAAACCTTCTAAGCCTTCTTCTTTTTTTTTTTTTTTTTTTTTAATAAGATATGAATTTAAAATTTTTCAAAATTTAAAAAGTCCATTTTATTAAGGGGATTTTACTCTATAACATAAAATTTTCCTTCTTCCACGACTTTCTTAAGTATGTTGTAACATCTGAATTTTGCAGAGATCGGAATAAATATACGTATATCGGATTATAAACTAATGAGCTGCTTCCAAAGGATCTGATCTATCTTCAAAAGATTTGGTTTCTGACAATGTCTTTGGTGAAACACTATATCATTTCGTATGTAAATGTACATCACCTGTATTTGGGAGCTGGAATAATTTCTTATATCAACAGTTCCCAATCGTTGAGTAAGACATGGCGATTCCTGCAACCCATATTTTCTGTTATCAATGTTTATGTATTACTTCAATTTCATAATTATTCCAGAGGTAAAGTTATAAAATTTGGAATTGAATTGTTAGAAATTCTGATATGGCACAAATGGAAAAAAGAGACCGGCTTTCGTGCAATACCCTTCTCTGCTATCCCTGTCAAGTCTTCTGACGCCTCCCCCATGGACCTTTGTGACTACATACACGTATATTTGTAACACAGCTACACAGATATGTTCATTGACTCTTTTGGGGGATCAGTTTTGTATTTGGACTTTATATTTGGTTTGTTTTAAGTTTCAATTTTCACCGTCTTATTGTACCAGAGCCTTCGAAATATCATCCAGCATTTCATACCTTTATAATTATTATTAAATACTGATGGAATCCTCTTTGAATATAGACGCAATATAATAATAATCAATTTTTTTAAACATTCATTCAAATTCATTGGAAAGTCAATATTTAATTGGATTGGAATGTTTGATAATTCTGTGTGTTGATAGCACTCAGACCTTCGCCGTGATAAACAACTATACCCTGTCTCAGCTTTGAGTGAGAGTGACGTCACGAGTGAAGCTGTTACAGTTCGTCCGCATGAAGAAATAGTTCGAATAACTTTCTGTATAAAAAGTTCAAAATTCCTTCTGGATTCATATTTTTCTCCTCGATATAATAAAAAATCGGCGGATAGAAAAACCATTTGATTAAATTTAAAAAAAAATTAAATAAAATGAAGTCGGTCTGTAGTCGAGATTATTTGATTGCAAAATGGCGGCGTCTTGTTCCTACGTGAAAAAAAGTGAAAGATGTATCAGAAATGAAAGATGATCGAGGTTCCACGAAGAGGATTAAAATATTTTAAACATTAATTCAAAAAAACTATATCTGACAGATACCCATTCGACTATCCAACTTTCTAGAAGCTACGCGATTATAACTTAACTTATCGTTCTTAGGTCATGTACTAGTCTAACGGCGGAAGGATACGATGTTGTGCACTCTGTCCGGTAAGTCACGTAACTCTCAACTAAAGCTGAGACAGGGTATAGTCTTGATGCTTGTCTCCAAGAATGTCTTATTGGAGTATAGTCATCAGCTGCTCATCAAGTGTTCCACCACTTTCAAAATTATGGGAATATGGTCATCAACAGCCCAACTAACGTTCCATCAGTATTATCAGCGCATTTAAGTGTAGAACATTCCAATCCAATTGAGCGCTGAATTTCCAGTGACTTTCAACGAATGTTAAAAAAACCTTATTATTATTGTATTACATTTACATTTAAGGAGGATCTATCCATATGTAAATTTATATAATTATACATATTTAATAGTCCTCCATCAAGATTTATTCCATATCTTGTTCTTTTATGTGGTTTCAGAGGTTTCTTCTTTCTTTTCAAGCTACATATTCTGCTCGTTAATACTGTACTTTTTATTTGTATTTTTCACTTTAATTGTTGAAACATCTAGGAAGCCTTTCCAGCTCGATAATATAATTTCAGTAATATTTTTTTACATACTGTTTAATAATCGGCTTACAAATAAAATTTTGAAATTATCCTACTAGGAGGATTATAGTTAAGAGGCTTTAAAAGTGGGCTCTTTAGTGCCTTTAACGTTTAAATATTGGATTGAAAAGCTTCAAATCTTAATTGAATTTCATACTTTAATGCTATGCTGTCAGTCGCAATTGTAATTTGTTTGCATCTGTTAATAACATTAAAATTTAATGATTGTTTATGAAACACCTTCGTAAAAACAAACTGAATTGTATTATATTAGCAAGAATGTTATTGATAACTAGAAAATGAGACTGCTTTGTCATGAACGAGAAAGAGTAATCAGCATGCTACTGTCCACGATTTGTAGGCAGCGTTTAGGAAAACTGCAAATTCAGTTTTAATAGAAAATGAGGAGATGGAAGACTCAAATAGAAAGTGGCATGCCAATTGGCAATTATTGATGAGGTGTGAGAAGTCTGAAACTCAATTACACAAAAGGTCGATTTCGTTTTGGGAAAGAAAGAACAATCAAAGGCTCCATTTGCTTTGCAGTATTCTGAGATAAAAATCGCTCTCGGAGGACCCTTGACGGCGAAAAGGGCAACAGGGGCGCCGCTCAATCATCCTGTCGGACGTTTTGCCAAATGGCGTCGTTGTCGAACCTTTTAAAACCCCGATTCGGCCGCTCTCGTTTGCGGCTTCAAGTACTAAAACCCATTGACCGGATGATTCCGATTATCGCTATGTTCTATGTTGTGCAGATAATTTCTTTAACTTTTATTATGTCTGATGCCCTTGTCGAGGTTAACGGGTGTCTACCAAGGATTCAAACAATTTTGATCCTTTGAATACGAGGTTCCTATGATCTTGATGTAAAGCTAACAGGATAATCTTTTCATTATTATATACTATCTGGTATAAACTTCGCGTAACATTGGCAGCTGTTCATAAATATTTGGTTTATTTGGTGTCAACTGACGAGTTGTTACCTAATACGATTGTTAAACTTTAATTATTTAAGAAATACACTACCCTATCAAAAGTCATGGGACACCTTCACTTTAATAGAAACACTCAAAAATATACATATTTTAGTACCTTTCGCTGCTAACACAGCTTCTGCTCTCTGGGGCATACTGTCCACAAGTTTTTGATACGTTTCGACAGGTAATTTTGGCCATTCTGCCATAAGTGTCTTGAACAGTTCTGTCACGGATTTTGGGCGTTCCGCACAAGCGCGCAATCGATGTTCCAACACGTCCCACAGATGTTCGATAGGCTTCAGATCGGTGCTCTGGCCAGGCCAGTCAAGTTCTCGAACCCCCTTTTCATCAAACCATGTGCCTACAGCCCTTGCTTTATGGCAAGGTACGTTATCGTGCTGAAACAGAAAAGAATACAGCCCTAGCTTTATTGCCAAAGTGCTGCCAGAGAGACGGGAGCGCTGCGTTGTTCAGAATGTTTTGGAAACGCTCTGCGTTTAGATGTCTGTCCACACTATCATCGATCCTAAGCCGAACTTCACCGTGGGCACAACACAGCTTGGCAGATAACGTTCGCCGGGCGTTTGCCATACCCAAACCCATCCATCCGATTGCCAGATGGTATAGCGGGACTCATCACTCCATTAAACCATTCGCCATTGATCCAGAGTCCAATGTCGTCGCTCTTTCCACCATTGCAATCTCCTCGCTGTGTTGCTAGTGCTGATGTGAGGTTTGTGGGCTGCCGCTCTGCCATAAAAACCCATTGTATGCAGTTCCCTGCGAACAGTCAGGATGCTCACAGTTGTTCCCGTCGACTCTATGAACGATCTTGTCAGTCCATCAAGCGATATGTGACGGTTTGCAGTGACCACTTTACGAAGAGCCATTTGGTCTCTGTCCGACATGATCTTGGGTCTTCCAGTCCTAGGCGGAAGACTTGTGGTGCCTTTCTCTTCCCATGCCGGAATGACGTTGTGAACGGTCGATTTCGGGATGTTTAGAAAGGTTGACGTCTCTCTAACAGTTTTGCCTGCGAGATGGCACCCAACAATTGTACCTCTTTGGAAGTTTTTAAAGCTCTTTGTTTGAAACATTCACGCAAGCATTCACGCAAGCATCATCTTATAATAGCATACTCCCTGTTATGTAGTGCTGGGAAGAATGCCAACAGTGAAATTGCAAAGGAATGTCTCATTTTCATTCAAATCAGGGTTGTCCCATGACTTTTGATAGGGCAGTGTATAAGAAAAATAGATGAAAAAAATTCCTGATCAACTACCTAGATTCGAACTAGTAACAATGAATATCATGAATTTCAATTTTTCATTTTTTTTTATTGAGTTTTTGGGAGTTCCTGATGGTTGACGTTATCAATTCGGAAAATACTCTAAGACTCTTAGAATTAATTAATTATAAATTGTGGATAGGCGTAGTAACAATCGCATCGTCAACTATCAGGACCTCCTGTAAGTTTTTTTGCCTCTCTCAATATTTTCGCCTAATATTAAAATAATTTTCCAGTTAAAACCGCAATTAATTCGAGGAGAATTGTAAAAAAAAATCCGAATTGATAACCTCAACCATTATCCTTTCAAAATTTTTTCACATAATAAGATATCATAGTGCTTAATAAGAATTTCGGTGTAAAGTGCATTATTATCTCAAAATGAAAATGGTAAAACGAATTTATTATAATTATAAAACGTCAAATTTTCAGTGTTCTTTATAATTAACCTGAAGATTAAGCTAAATTTTATCCCTTGAAGCTTTTTTTTGGAATACTTGTATACCAAATATATTCTATGATAAATAGTTATTAAAATTTATTAAGGTATTTACAACTTATAAGATTTGCCCGGAAGATGGAAACGTTAATTTCTTATATATTTTCGTTGTTTTCAATTTCGCGCGAATGTACTGAAATCGAATATTTATCAAAGTAATTCTGAGTTATTTATATCAAAACTGTTTTTAGGTAATAATAAAATTTTGATGGAAATATATCTCTGCGGTTTGTTGTTTTGTTGGATCCATAATAACGGTCGTATCTTTCTTATTATATTGGCCGTCCATCTATCTATCCATTCATCAGTCTTTCTATCTTTCTATTTATCTGTTTATCTATCTATCTATCTATCTATCTATCTATCTATCTATCTATCTATTATCAAATTCAAGAAGAAATGCTATCAGAAGACTTTGACCAAATTATTAATAATTCAAGAATGTAGGTTTATACAGGGATAAATGTTAGTTTTCTTGTTTTGTTCAATAATTCAATTTTCCCCTAGGAGCGTATTAATTCCCATGTTTTAATTTCGGATTAAAACCTGACAACCGTAGAAATTGTTGGAAATCGAAATTCTACGCGGTCGTTGCTCTTTTTCATTGTTCTTGGCAGAAGAGAGAGAGAAAGAGAATTTTTCTTGCTTCATGAATTTGATCTTCTGGTCCCTGGATACGATTTGACAAGAGTTTTGCCGGAAGTGTGGGAACGGAAGCAGTTGGTTTGAGTCTTTCGGCCACCTGGCGGTTTTATGCTCGGCTCCTTATTGATCAGTTGGCTGGCCCAGCAGCTGCGAATGAACGAATGGAAAACAAAAGGAAAAGGGAAGAATATGTGAGGACGGGATCAGAACTAAGGAGCACTTTCAATACACCAGAACTTTTGTTGGAACGCCAGAATTGTCGGTGAATATTTGCGAAATCTCTTTCTCAGTTGGATATCATGCTTTAATTATTGCTGCTGGCTTTTCGGAGCGGAAACATTTTCACCAATCTTAGCATAGCGTTATAAATCTTTGAGTATTTTTAAAAGTTTAGATGTAAAGTTGAATAGAGTTGACTTAAACAGGGTACTATGTTCATTATCATTATTAAAAGATTGATGTACAATATGTCAGTATATAATGATATTATTCTTTTACGAAATAATTAAATGCACTCTCGTCCTAATGTAAAAATAAAATCTTGTAAACATTCCAAGGAGGAGCTTTAGCACTGAAGGAGAAATACATTTATACATTTATTAAAAAAATTAATCCCCCCTTTCCTCCCCCCGAGTAGGGTAAGGCAAGTAGCAGATCCTGAAGTCATCTATTTTTACCCCTTTATCTGCACTTTTTACCTCTCCCCAAATTTTTTAATCAAAAATTAATTTTCTCGAACGTAATATGTAGAAAATGTAAAAAAGCTCGTATTTTCTTTCCTTTCTTATCATTTCTGGATGTATGATATATCACAAGCCATATGTTGGCATAGTTCTAAAGACCACGTGACTACCACCCCCGCAAATCTGACCCCAATTTCCATACCTGGGCCTAAACTTCATAGTATTGTAGATCTTGCCTAGAGGAATCTGGATACCGAATTTCACGCCTTTACGTACCTAAATAGCACATAGATATGTTGTCCTATCTCAATCCCACCCCCGTAATTCCGACCCCAGTGTACCAATCAATACCAAACTAAATAGTGCAGAAGGACATGCCCCTGGGAAGCTACATTCCGAATTTCAACCTTCTACCTCAAAAAATGTAGAAATTATGAAGGGGTACACAGTTAAGCCATTATAAAACCAATAATTATGTCTATTCTTTCGCAACTGAATATAGATTATGAGCACTTGAGCAATCGTGCGTCGACAAAGCAATTTCACGTGCGCGCGCCGATGTCAGTAATGCTTAAAAGATGAACAGAAAGTAACAATGTATTCCTTCTTGATAAATCGATTGTTATATGACATGCCATTAGCTTGGTATTCTTTACACTCACTGTTTTAGCACGTCAATTCGACTTGAAGGGATCTACGAAAAATTCTGAAAAGTTGATACGGCCGAGCTAAGACTTTGATGACCATATTTCTGAAAACAGAATTTAAAAAAGTTAATCCGTTTTCAAGTTATCGTGCAAAAGGCGGACGGCCGGATAAACGTACAGACCAAGGGCGCATTCTTATAAGTAGCCTTATGCTAAAGCTCCTAATAACATGAAAATATATCACAAGTGTAACTCGAGAAACAATGTTTCCTTTAATATGACTCTACTAAAATCTCTCATTTTCTTAAAGAATGACTTCCGAATTCAATGGGGATTTATTACCACACCTCAGATGTTTAAATTAATCTCTCATTTTCTATCCTCTTTTTTGTTACTCTACGTATATTTCAAATAGGGAGTTTTATGGTCTGTTATGTCTTGAACGCGTGTCTTTTATTCCAGTTATACTTACTTCTTTACGTCACCCATTGACTAGATGGTAATATCGTTTTTTAGTGTTAAATGTTCCCAGGAAAGATACAGGAAAGTAGCGGAAGGCTGAGTTCAGGGAATTGGCGCCAAAAAAGTTGATACAAACTGCGATAAAACAGGGTAAAATATACCCCCCCCCCCCCGCGTGATACCCTAATCCACTTTTTAACTCTTTTATCTTTTAATGAGGAAAGTTAAAAAAATGTGAATGTCTCGATCATAGGATTCCAGAATCGAAAAGAACGTTGTATTCTTTCGAATTTCATCATTTGCGAATGCTATTTCACGTCATAAGTTGCCTTGTGAAAAATCTTAAGCTTATAAAGGTCACCTGACCGATAAATCTTTATATGTTCGGAACGGCGCTCCCAACACTGATGTATAGTAAAACAGGATCACGTGGTCATGACGTGGCTAAATTCATCAACCAATCAGCGGCTACCTTAGCCTCGTTGCACAGGTATTTTATTTATCATTCATATTCCCCGCTTAAACTGCGCTTTGTTCAAGATATTCTGAAATATGTCAAACAAGAAAGTATGTTACGATTATTCTGAGGAAAATTAATTTCGCATTAATTGCAAAAAAAAGCTTGTTTATGGTCCACCGATTTAGCAGTAATTTATTTACAGCAATTTCGGTGCGAGGCTTTATTTTACTCCAGCTGGTTTCCATGGTTCTTATGATTCGCTGGTTGGCATATACTGGAACTTTTCTGTCTACACTCTTGGAAAGTAGGACTGCGTACATACCAATTTTCACTCCATTAAATTCTCATATACCAGATGCACCAGGTGTCCTCCTTTGATATCGACCCCAGTAGACCAATCCCAACCAAACTCATTAGAGCAGTAAGACATACCCATAACAACCTACTACGTCAAAATATGATCATGAAGGGGATAGACAAACGGGCCTGGTGTAACTAATAAGTATCTCCATTCTTCCGCAACTTAACAATGTCAAGTTTTTAAAAATGTATTTCATTACAATTTTATTGATACACAAATGAAATGAAAATCTTAATCAGAATTTTTTTTTATTTTTAAAATTTTTTTTTCTTAGTGATATTCAGGCAGATTTATTTTTTTCGTTATTATTTTATTCTCGTAATCTCATTGCAGTACGTTACCTAGAAGCTGGTTAGAATAAAAATGTTTTATCACTTAGAAATGTTTATGCCTCGCTTTCGATTTGTTTACAATGAAATTAAATTGAATCATCCGTTTGTTTCTTGAAGGAATTTTTTCTTCTTCTACTCGACTCATTTTAAGCTTGCGCGGAGCGAATCTGTCATTTCAGTTTTACAAGTGTTTGAATTTTAGCGCAGCTTCCTGATGTAGGCCGTGAATTCTATTAATGGAAACCTCTTAAACTGATTTCCATGTTCCAATAACGGTTGTTAGAAATTTTAAATAATAAAACGCTTTTCTTGTAGTCAGTATGAGTTTCACCTGGAACAGATCGCAACAAGGATTGTCCATTTCGCCTCAGTGCAATTCCGTGTAGCGGCAATGTCCGCCTTCGCTTCCGTTTGCCGATTACAGTGACGGCAAAAGAGCCTTCCTTACCGCTGAGGTTCCCAAAATCTCTTCCCTTATGAAAAGGGGGGGGGGGTGAAAGATTAGTTTATGAAAATTGGGTTCGGTTGCTTTAAAAACTTTTTAAAGGGAAAACGTTAAAGGAATTCTCGTCTCCAGAGTCGCTATAAAAATGGGCTGATAAAAAGATTGTTCGTTCGGCCGCGAGAGACACCGTTTCGTGAAAGAGATGACATTGGCTGATAAAGGAAGGACGTTTGCATCTCGGTCCTGTTTGCAGTTGACATAAATTGCACTGATTTAAGTTTAATGACGTCAACAACGTCCTTTCGCGTCATTAAACTTGCCGCAAAACGTAATTGGTTGACCCCTCGCGCGTTAATATGTTTGACGAATTCTCTGTCCCTTAAGTTTGTTTGGCGGTCTTTTTTTTTTTTTCGTCCTCTTCTCCCTTTCTTTCTTTTTTCCCACTTTTTGTTGTTGTTTAGGAGTAATTCGAACGAGTGTTTAAATTAGCACGTTCTGTTTTTCCAATCTTCTGCCCCATAGAGATAAAATAGGAGAGCGGCCCTTTCGGGCATCCACCTGCTCCAACCGGCCCTTCAATTGCCTCATCCAAAAATTTATAAGGAAATTAAAAACAAAAAACGGAGACTTTATTTTGTCGTTTGTTAGCATTCGGACAAATTTACGAGCCAATTTAACAGTCTACAGAGATTAAGTGAGCTACATATAAAAACAAAGTAAACAAAAGCAAATTAGTCAGGATTAGCAAAACGGTAATAAAAATTTTTTATTGTTTGATGCTTAAACTTTTAATATGGTTTTTAAACCAATTTAATATAGCAAACCATTTTTTTCCGATGTCAATTTTTAACCTGATAATGCCGCATGAGATATTTTACATACTCCTGTAACTAATTAATTTTCGGCAAGTTTTATTATCCAAAGGTCATATGTTGAAGTTAAACTGAATACCATTTTTTAATACATTCACTTACCTTAAATAACAAGCAGAACGTCAACGAAACTTTAAACGTTTACTCAACAATAGATTAAAGATGCAAAACTTCCCGGGGCAAAGCATATGCAAAACTTCCCAGGGTAGCGCAAAAAAGTATAAACTCGTCAGAGTAGTGTGTATACAACTTTTTGGGCCACTCTGTACACTGAACGACCAATTTATTAGAGACACCCCACTAATAGCATGTTGCGCCTCCTTTAGCTGCGAGAACTGCCTGAATACGTGCTGGCATGGATTCAACAAGGTGCTGAAACCTTTGCGGAGGAATAGCAGCCCAGGCTGACACACAGCGTCCCGTAATTGGTGCAGGTTGGACGGTAGTGTGGGAAGGCGTCGGATGGTTCTCTCCACTTCATCCCATAAATGCTCGATCGGGTGGAGATCGGACGACCGAGCTGGCCACTGAAGCAGGTGGAAGTCCGCGTCATGTTCCTCGAAGCAGTCCAAGACCATTCGAGCACCAACCCAGGGAGCATTGTCCTGCTGAAACTGTCTGTCACCACCAGGGAACACAGTCATCATGAACGGGTGCACCGGTTCAGATTGTGTGTCGCATTCATGGATGTTTCTACGGATATCAGATAACCCAGTCTGTCCCAAGCGAAGACACCCCAGACCAACACTCCTCCTCCACCAGCCTGTACGGTTGTCTGCTGACAGGATGGGTCCATGGCCTTGTGCTCTGATGCCCGAGTACGCGGGTTCGATCCCGGCCGAGGACGACGAGGATTTTTCAGGGGGAAATTCTGAGATCACGCACTTCCTTCGGAAGGGAAGTAAAGCCGTTGGTCCCATGTAGTCGTTTGCCGGCTGCACGTTAAAGAACCCTTGCGAGGCAAAATTTGCGGCCCCTATAACGCCGTCCTGAAATGACCATAGCAGTTGAAAAGGACGTTAATACCAAACAAACCAAACCAAACATGGCCTCGTGCTGTCTGCGCCAGATGCGCAGTCTGCCGTCCGCATGATGAAATAGGAACTGCGATTCGTCGGACCAGGCGACCTTCTTCCACTCAACCAGTATCCAGTGTCGATGCCTGTGTGCCCACAGCAGGCGCGCTTTTCTATTTTGCGGTAACAGCGACAGTACCCGTACTGGTCGCCTGTTGTTAAACCCAGCTCGGTGCAAGTTGCGCCGCACCGTGTGCTCCGAAATGGGTTGGGATGCTCCCTCATTGAACTGAGCTGTAATTTGTTGGGCTGTTCCCGTCCTGTTGCTGTGGATGATTCCCGCCGTTCGCCTCGTTCATCCACGGCCCTGTTTCGTCCGGAGTTGTGCTTGTTGTAAGTTGTTTTTTCATATAACTGCCATTCACGGAATTACCCTTGACACTGTTGCACGGGAAAATCCGAGGAGATTAGCGGTTTGCGAAATGCTCAACTGCGCCCGTCGAGCTCCAACGATCATGCCTCGTTCAAATTCGGTCAAATCTTTGGATTTACCCATATTCAGTCCACTTCTGCTGCTGACTGCAACTTGTGATCCAATGCATCCCTTTTAGCCACAATGCTGTACCCCTTCGGCCTGTTCCATTTTTGTGTGTAACTGGGAGGCCGATCCATTTTCCGTAAGAGGTGTCTCTAATAAATTGGTAGTTCACTGTATACTGATATATAGTTTAACATTTTTATAATGATTGCGAGCACTAGAGTGCACAGTACTGGTTCGTAAGTTTATTGTAGGGATTCTATGAAATATGTCATCATTATAGAGGTACCTCCTGTTCACAAGATCTTTTTCGAACAGTACCGACGGTTCCAGACTCGGCCGCTGGGAGCAGTGAAATGCAACATGGCTTTATCTGGTGCTGATGGTATGGCCTCCCAGATCTCCCGATCTCACGTTCTTGCGATTTTTTTTTATTGAGGGGTTACGTCAAGATCAAGTCTACCTCTCACCATTTCCAGCCACTTAGAATAAACTATAGGATTGCATTAGCACCATCATCGAGGCGGACTTGCTGCGCCGTGTTTGAACAGAATTAGAATATCGCACTGAATCTGTCGTGTCACGCGAGGAAGCCACATAGAGCATTCCTAATTGTCTCGAGATTTCCCTCTGCGAAGTATTTATTACGAGGGGAGATCAAAAAGTAAGATGCACTTCCACGTTATGGCCATTTATTACCCCACCTATACAAAAGCAACACGGCTATAGCAGAATACAATGTAGATTCACTTTTCCACATAGTCCCCAAGACCCCCTAAACATTTATCCGAACGATCAACCAACTTTTCGATTCCGGATGCATAGAAATCTCCTCCAGCGTTTTGTAACCACGCGGTGACAGCCGTTTTCACCTCCTCGCCGTTTCGAAATCGTTGTCCACCGAGTTCCGTTTTGAGCTTACCGAAAAGATGAAAGTCGCATGGCGCTAAGTCGGGACTGTATGGAGGATGTTGCCAAACCTCCCACTTGAATCGCTGCAGCAGTTCGCACGTTTGGCGGGCCTTGTGAGGTGTTGCGTTATCGTGGAACAAAATCACAACGGCGCTCAATTTCCATATACAGTAGTGATTTCACGATGAATGTCCGTGCAATTCACCCGTTTGGCCCATAGAAATCGGATTGCTGCTCGCACCTTAAGTTTGGAGTGGACATCCAGTTGACGCGCCATTGCTTTTAGCCCGCTAGTCACACAAAACACGACGGAAACACAGCAACCGTCCTATCCGACGTCTGCGCAGTTAATGTCCCTTTCTCGGCTTTGCCCAAGATTGCGACACACAGCGCGCTCCTGCGGCGTGTTTGTGCAACTTACTTTTTGATCTCCCCTCGTATTAAGAGGCGGAGTCAAATGAAAACTGGAAAACCGTTGTAGAAAATCGAAAACCGCTCCCATTGCGATCAGACCCGGTACGCATGCGCGTGGACTCTCCCGCCATCAATTGGCGTTGATCCCGCGTCCCCACGTGACCCAGCGGCGCCATACGGGCGTTTCCAATATGGCGGCCCCTCTGCTGGAATGCACCAAAGATGAGCAGCGTGGAGTGATCCGTTTCTTACACAGTGAAGGCAGAAACCAATAGGAATCCGTCGACGCATGTTGGCACAGTATGGTGCTGCATGTGTATCGCAGACTCAGGTGTACGAATGGTGTAAGAAATTCTGCAGCGGCACAACAAGTTTGGCGGACGAAAAAAACCGAAAAAGTTCTTCAGCCAGCCATCCGCAGGAAAGGTGATGCTGACCTTGTTCTGGGACCACAAGGGTCCCATAATGGAACATTACATGGATAAGGGCAAGACGGTGACTAGTGCCACCTATAGTGAAATGGTGGGTGGCATTTTTCAACCTGCTAAATGCACCAAGCGCCATGGACTCCTCTCAACAGGCGTTCTCTTCCAGCAAGACAACGCGCGACCTCATACGGCTCGTGCGACCGTGGCGACTATCCAGAATTTGCGTCTGGAGTGCCTCCCCCATCCTCCTTACTCTCCCGACCTCGCGCCCTTCGACTTCCATATCTTTGGCTCATTAAAGGTGGCCACAAGTTCGCGGCCGACACGGAGGTGAAATAGATAGTGCATGAGTGGCTGAATGCGCAGCCAAAAGATTTTTTTCCCGAGGTATCCATGCCCTCTCCCATCGAATAGCAGGGGGACTACATTGAAAAATGGTGTACTTGTTCCAACTCTGTCTGTAATTAAGGAGCTGTAAAAAAATATTTCCGGTTTTCATTTGACTGACCCTCGTATATTGTACACTAAAGTAAGTAGTATTTTGACTCCAATATAGTTTCCTTTCGTCTTGGTTTTCAAAAGGTTACATAAGTAAATGTGCGATCTCGTATGAGAGGCAAATTTATATTCAATGGATGGCGATTGTGTTTCGGCTGTATACACTCCTGTAGGCAGCGAAAGATGCGCTGTGGCATTTCTAAATGTCTGCTCATTTGGAAACCTGCTATAAGGCCGAAATTAAAAAAATGAGATTTTATAGGGAAAAACTGCGCGAGGTTATCGAAGAAAACGATCCGATTTCTTGAGCGCGATGTTAATCTCCTTCACGACAACGCCAGGCCTCACACTTACAACACTGCACAGGACTTACTTCAGAAATTTCATTGTGAGACTCGTCAAGATTTACCTTAGTGTTTCTTACCTTTCAAAACGGATACCTTCAGGTATTCCCCACATGATATGTACCCTAGGCAGTGCAACAAGGTAGCTATATCACCAAGAATTAAACGGCTGTTTAAAAGATTTTTTCATTTTGAGGTGAAGAAGCTGGGCGTTACAGTGATTATGTCGAATTGTGCTTTATTCCATTGTCATATCGCAAACACTTTTTTGCAGTTTTGTATTTCTTACTTTAATCAAATGTGTGATCGAATCTCATGCATCTACTGTACTATAATACAAATCTTTGTAAATAATAAAATCAAATTTACACAGAAGGCATAGGAGGTTCGCAGAAGAAATTTATTCGCTATCTCGTTAAATCTGAAAGTGTTGTACTCTTGTCACTAATTAAATGGACAATTAAGTTAATTGTGTGGGAGTTTGCTGTGATGTATTGCTCTGTGTGTTTTCTACTCTATAGCAGTAACGCCATTTGCAGTTTGAGCGTATGTGGCCTATTTATATAATCGTGATATAAAGGAAGTTAATTTAATTGTTATTTTTAAGATCTCCCGTGATTAAGATATATGCATGTAATCCTGGTAGAGATAAAAGGCGTCGGGGGAGGAGAGCCGAAGTGGGTGTTGGAACGTCGTCGTCGAAATCTGTCAGGCTTCAGGTGACAGCGCATTCGACTTTTTTATGATTGTCTTTAAAGTCTTCATTAGGAGAAGGAACGCTCATGTTGGGAACGCCATTCCACACTCGCCAATAGCCATTAAAAATGGGTTTTGGAAGCGGAGGCCTTTTTGTTAGGCCTAATTGTATGGAGCAACCGCCGCGCGACTTAATTGGTTGCCTCGAAAGTCGACGGTGAAAATGCTCGTGCTCTCACCCCCTTGAGGGCCCTTATACTCTTAACTACTTCTCGCTGAAGAATTTCCCCGCATAAATCTGTTTTTTTTTCTTTGTCTTCTCCACTCCACGTGGTATTCTTCTCCGTAAGCGTAATCATGCAGGGAAATCTACGAGGAAACATTTCTTCGTTAAGACGTAAAGATTTCAATGGTGGGACCTAGTTTATAACGTTAAATGCACTCCTTTCTCTCAAAGTGCTTCCATTTCTTCCGGGTTCTCCCTGTCCCCGCTTTCTAATAAGTGAACTATCTGTATAAATGGCGTTCAACTTTAGGGAAATTTCGATGAAAGAGTCAGTAGGTGAAATGGTTGATATCACCAATCTAAATTTAATTTCAAAACTACTCCTCTTGAACCGATTTTCTTGCTCACTTCATTTTAGCGGAAGCTTAATTATTCATTTTCAATTAAAGGTAACATTTGGTTATGAAGTTCTATTTTGGTTCAACTTATTTGTCATTCCAAAAATGTAGGCTAGCCTTTTAAAAATTAAAGTTAAAGTTTGGCTGGTCAGTCAGTGAGCATTCCTATAATTTGACCATTATTAACATAAACAATTTAATGAACATACAATCTCCCTCTCTTTAAATTAACATATGCACTATGAAACATCTTATATAAATAATTTTATTCTGTATATTGGGCAAATCATACCATAATCTCAGCCCCATTACAATATCCGATTTTGTGAGGTCTGTCACAAATCATAGGACCATGTCAAATCATCTGTCGATCCCCTTCATATTTTCAACATCCTTTCATGTTCAAGGTTGAAATTTGGTATGTAGTTTGGATTGGTCATGTCGTTATTTAGTTTAGTTTGGATTGGTCTACTGGAGTCAGAGCCAGAGAGTCCTAATGGTATATAAGCCTGTAAAGGAGTGAAATTTGATATGCAGATTCCACTAAGCTGCATTAATATGAAGTTTGGACTGGGCTATCCTACGTGGGTTGTTCCGAAAGTAAGTTTCGTCATTTTTTTCACGCGGAAACTTTATATCCAAAATAATACACCAAGGCATCATGAACTCTACACCTTGCACTATTTTTAGACATGGTCGCCACCGACATTGAGACATTTGTCGTAGCGTGCAACCAGTTTGAAGAAAGAGTAGTAGCAGGCAGGCGTGCCCGAGACTATCTGATCTTGTGTGAGCCTTGCTGCGTGTGGTTTTGCGTTGTCGTCCAAGAGCACAACACCTTCACTCAAGAGCCTCGGTCTCTTTCGTCGAATGGCGGACCTGAGTTTGGTGAGGGTGTCGCAGTAGCGTGCCGCATTGGTGGTCTCTTGATGGAAGAAATCGATGAGAATCAAACATTTCGCGTCCCAGAACACTATTGCCATTATCTTTCCTGCGGAAGGTGACACTTTGAATTTTTTCCTCACTGGTGAACTGGGATGCGACTACGTTGTCAGTACACGTCTGTCCGCCATTGTGATTTGTACTCGAATAGCCTCGGGCACGCCTGTCTACTGCTACTTTTTCTTCAAACTGATTGCACACTTCGACAAATGTCTCAGTGTCGGTGGCGATTATGTCGAAAAATAGTGCAAGGTGTATAGTTCAAATCACACATTGAGCACTTTAGGACAGGAAACAGTAGACTAGGTTGAATTTTTTTTGAAATATTGCTTCATGAAATCGGTTCATTCTTTATGAATACCCTGTACTATGTTAGAGAATATCAATTTTCTGATTAAAAAAAACTGGGCGTTAAAATGGAGGGATGAAAATGGAGTACAAAAATAGATAAAGAGGATATAAAAGTGGGGGATATTTTAACTCGCTTTTTTATTATTTTTTTCTTTACCCCCACTTTTTATCCCCAATTTTTTCCTTATTTTCCTTGCTTTTTATCCTTCACTTTTATCCACTCTTTATTGTCTACTTATGAGAGGGCTAGTTTCCTTGAACTCAAGGCTTCCGCCACTTTCCTAATATTTACCTTGCAGGGAGTTATTTCGGGGGGGGGGTGAAGGGGCTCGTTTTTCACTGACTATATGTTAATTGTATTATTTTAGGTAGTCAACCCGCCTCTCTTATTAATATTTTAATATTTTCCATTTTTTTTACGTTTGAGTAGAAAACCCAACAGTAAGTAGGCATTTAAGGGTTTTCATTTTTCTATTTTTTACTTCCTTAATTGAATTTGGATCTATAATTCCCGAAATTCGAATCAGGAGGCACTTTTCAATCCAACAGCTGTGATTATGCATTAAAAGAGCAATTATTTCAGCTTCTGTGATTGACTTCTGTGAGTATTAAATCCCGCAGAGTGAATTGGCAAACGAAAAGCTTCGCCTGGCAGCACGGCGGTTCTGCAAAGAACATCAGCGAAGAAGAAAAGAAAGACAGCCTTGATCCTCTCTCTCTCACTTTTTTTATCGCTCTCTCTCTCTCTCTCTCTCTCGTCTTTCTTTCTTCTGTCACTCGTTTCTTCCATTCTCGCTTTCTTTCTATTCCGTTTTCTCTCCTGTCTCGTCACAATTGGCGCTGCACGCACGTAATATAAATTGAAGTTACTACATCCTGTATCGACGCGGCGAACAGTGACCCGGGGAATTTTCTTCTCTATTTAAAAACCGGTGAAAGTAGTTCGTTACACGTAGCTGGAGCACGCCATTCGGAAGACGATAATCAAAACTCGTTAGTATGTGATGGTAATGATGATGGCGGTGACGATGCACCTGAAAGGCGAACACGAGAGTGAGTGGCTGGGCGCTCGACGGAGATTAATCCACGACAGGAAACGGAGGGGACAAATGATGTGGGGGCCCACCAACAAATAGTGACCATTCATTGACAAAGGAAAAAGAGTGGGCGAGCAAGAAAAGAGGAGGAAAAAGCCGCTTTTTCCATTCCTTCGCAACAAATTGCCCGAGTTGGCCGTGGTTTCTGCCTCGAGAGTAAGGCCGGAGGGGGATTAGAGTGCACCAGAAAAGACCAATCAGGGGCCTTCGGTTCCTTCGTCCAACCGACCTTAATTTCATTTCTGCCGTGGACGCGGTGAGCTAGGGCGAAGAAGAGTGAGCCATTGCAATAATCTACTAACTGTCACAGTTGGAAGCATTTTCCCTCTGTTCCCGAAAGCGTGGAACATTTAGCCAATATTTATTGAGCTTTGGTGACACGTGCCAAATGCCTTCCTATTGATTGGCCCCCTGACAATTCCTAGTGTTGTTTATACAAACGGTTTGGCAAGAGTGGCACAGAATGAAAATTCCTTTTCGAGATATCGCAAACAATGTGTGTTCCAATATCAAAAGAAAATGTTGGGAATTTATAAAGTCTTATTACTTTAAATTTTAATATCTACGAAGGAAATGGAACCTGACAGCATATTTGATTTGAAAACTGCAATTTAGAATTCTATTTTCTTGACATATTCTCTGAAACTACTGCTAACAGTGACATTCTCATTGAATCATATAAAATCCAAAGAATTCTCAAAGAATTTTTATTATAATATTTTTAAATGCCTACTGGAGTCGGTAAGCTATTACACACGCTGGCCAATGAATTAGAAATATTTGTTTAATATTTTATTGAACCCCTTTTGTCCCGAATTACAGCGTTTAAGCGGGATGGTATAGAGTTAGTAAGGTGTTGAAGCACTTGTAAGTCAATGGATGGACAGGAATTCTCCAGATATTCCCTTAGATCTGATAGAAGAGGCTCTTGCCGTCGGATTTGGCGTTCCAACATGTTCCAAACATTTTCTGTGGGATTGAGATCTGGGCTATGCAGCATCCAGGAAATCATCTTCGCCCTTCCTAAACCACTGCTGAACCAACCGTGCGCAATGAAAAATAGCATTACCGTCCATGAAAATGCCAGATATTAAAGCAGGATAAAAATGCAGCAGTGCAGGATGGACTTATTCGACAATATTGTTCAGGTAGTCCGTGGAACGCACCCGACCTTCCATGAATATCAGCAGATCGGTTCCATAACTGCATAAGAACTTCCATACCAAATACCGCCACCGAATCTTGGGCTGTCTTGGTAAGACATGCTGGATCCATTAGTTCATTAAGCTCCCGCTTAATGATTTTATTGGTACAAAACAACGTCTCTCTTCAAGGCTTCACGTGTCCAATCAGATATTCCAGACATCTCTGTCGACGAACTTTCCTGTTCTTTACACAAATTAGGGGGGTTTTTTTCATATAGGGCTGCGACTGCCGGTTTGGGTTAGCTTCAGTTGCCGGCGATGGTTTTGCCAGATATGAGTAGGAAATAGCATCATTTGTCAAGTGTTGCGCAGTGAATGTCCTGATTTTCCGATAAGTCACTTTAAACTACGGTTTTACTTAAGTCTTTGATCCACACTTACCCCAAAGATGACTATGGATCATTTTTCCAACAGTTGACTACTCTATATTTTGCATTTTTTGGCAATCCAGTCAGCTGTTTCGCTGTTCAATTGTGAATGAGTCCCTTTTTGAAGGCAGTTAGGTCTCCTACTTTTTCCTCACGCTGATCAAGTTCTATGATTAGATTTACCCAACTTCTCCTTAAATAAGTAGACGCTTGTATAACATGACTTAAACCTATATTGCATCAAAATGGATTAAAACAAATTTACAATACGTTACTAATCACACTTGTTTCTAATTCACTGGCCGCAGTGTGCAGAAATAAAAGTTTCAGAAAAATTAAAGCAAAGAATTTATAATTTAAAAAATGTTAGAGAAATGGATTCTAAAATGATTGTAAGACAGCCATGGATGAGTGGAAAGAAAAGGCAAGAGCTTTTTCGTGATTACTTTTGTTTAGCATTCGAGTGTGCAATCAACTCAACGTGAGACGTAACATTGCAATCAGCGGATTTTGAAGCCTTTTCACTCATTTATTTCCAATATCTCCCAACCACCGATTCCTCTTGCACCTTTTCGTTCTCTGCCTGTCTCCGAATGTTGTGCCTATCATCTCATTTGTATGCCGGAAAAAAGTTCGTTTCGAGCTCTTTGCTAAGCATTTCGCGATAGTAACGCCTGGAATCGGAGGGATTAGCAAAACGGAGCGAGCATTTCAAGTAGATGGCAATGTTTATTATTCTCTTGTCTAACGCATGACACTTTAAGTTGTGTGCCACGCAAATTAATTCCTTTTTACCCAGACAATCCCATGTTTCTGAGCAGTGGCAAAATCTGTGAAATTTTGAAATCAGTGTAACGAGGAAAAAGAAATAAAATTTCAAAGGATGAGTTGTTCTCGTACCTTATTTTCATAGTATTTTTGAAAAAATTAAAATTGCACTACACTATCCAGTAACAATAAAAAAATTTATTGGAATTAGTTGGTTTTAAATGTAATCGCCAGGCTGATGTGCATAAAGTAATTGTGTTCTTTAGACCTGGTCTTTATAAAATATTTAGAGCTATTACAAGAAATCATATGTTCAACTACATAATAAGAATTATTAGCTCTAGTTTTAACAACGATTGCTATGTGCATTTGGATATGCTTTTTGCATTTAAAATCCTGATAAATAGTAGAAAAGCGTGATTCTTTCTATGTACTTAGCTTTGAGGAGATTTATAAAAATTCTCTAGCTCTTATAGTTTCAAAAGTGGTCACTCCGTCCACAACGGTCGCTTTCTCGTTTCTCTGTCTCTTCTATCACAATAGTCTGAAACCTTATAAATACAAGGATAGTTTCAGTAGACCATGTATGAAGAACGTTAAAATCAAAATAAATCTTTCTGCACCGGTGAGTATACCGATACAGTACACTGCGTGTATAGGGTGGCTGAAGGCAATGGGTTCCAGGATGGACGCTTGTACTGAAGGCATTCTCCATCGAAGACAGAATTGGCAGATAATATTCACAAAGGTAAAGCAGAGAACATGGGATTTTCTCATATAAATTACAACCAAGTAGGCCCAGAAACAAAATGGCTATTGCTGAGTAAAAGATATCCAGCATAAGGTTTTTGCATGGGCGGTAGCAGCCATGGCGAATTTTGAATCAGCAGATGCTGATCTATAGTGCCCGGCACGAAAGAAAAAGGAAACGGCGCATGCGCTGTATAAGTGATTATTGATTGTATATGCTTGCTTGCTTTATTCAAAGTTTTTGAAACATGGCGGCCTCTTCGTCGCCTATAAATATTTTTCTTTAAGGAAAACTATAACAAGTCAAGCTAGAATCAGAATTAATGTTTTTGACTATGTAAAGGATATAGTAATGATAGAATAATAAAAGAGAACAGCAGGACAATCTGAGTATCTTATTTAAACTGTCGATTAATCGAGTGTCATTTATGTTTCAATATAATAATTTTATAAATTCAAATAAGTGTATTTAGTTATCAATATTTCTTATTGTTAGTAAATAAAAGTACATTGATTGGGATCCAGAATCATAAATATTTTAATTTCGTGCTTCGTTTCAATTTGGATGTTACCATTTACGCGTCTTCATCTCTGATAATGAAATGGTCTTTGCTAATGGTTTCTAGCCTCCAATGTTTCACGCTTGGTGTTACGGCGCATTTTTTTTTAACCAAGAGAATAAAGTTTACATAATAACTAAAATGAATAGTCATCTTACCATTCTTTTTCGACTAGGAGTTTGTTATCACCTGGCCATAAAATCATCTGTGCGGAATTCATCTAGAATGAGTCTCAGTGATCTCCAAGTCATCTGAGTGTGATCAAAAAAATACACTTTCATTGAACATAAAGTACATTCCATCTGTACATTCCTAATGATTATGAATTTTTATCTTGATTCCCGGCATGGGGAATTACTCCTTCGAATTTTCATGAAATTTTAATGAAAATGATCATCAACTTTAATTTTTTTAATTCAATTATATCTAGTGAAAGACAAAGAGATATAGGATCGGTCTTTGAGACAATTTCTATTCTAATTTTTTCATAATCTTTAAGAATCCGAAGTCAGAATTTCAAAAATCCAAAATTTTTGGTCGGCATAAGCACAGCCACTGACTCATTAGTTTCAGTAAGGAACTTTTTAAGTTCATAACTTTTTTTCTTCTTCTTTTTTTTTGTAATACAAGCTCGCGCATTCTCAGCTGGTTAATTTTAATTTTCAGAATTTCATAATTTTCACAAAGAGAGAGTGCATACATAGTTTCTTATTATTGTATTATTTAGACAGTCCCTCTTTCTTTTGTTCTTTCTAGTAATGTTATCTCTACTCTCCACGTTTCGCACAAAAATTCTTCTCTGCTTCATATTAAAAAAAACTTTACTCTTCAAAAATCGTCCATTGCCACTTTGCATTCTGCCTACAACTTTACGCCATCAATCCTTGTAGATTAATTTCTCAATTAGTGTCCGGAATGAAATAGCTTGGAACCGGAGTCAGCCAGCAACCATTTCACCGTGTTCGACGTCAATTAATAGAAGCGGAGAGTGACCTCTTGCGTTCCCATTATTTTGTCGCAATTTATTATCGCCGTCATTCGTCAACACCCAAACATAGGGTTCCACAATTGAGGGAAGACTTGTTGTTTAAGATAAACCCTATACATCTCATGAGTTATAGAAGGGGTTCGTCTGATGGAAAAGTTGTGTTCTTATGAAAAATAGATGTACTCACGCTCATTAATAGATGAAGCGCAATAATGAGGCCGTTCTTTTGGGATTTAATTCTATATCAGCGGCCAACACCAGAATAATTAAAATGTTTCATTTGAGCTCCAGCTTCCGAAACTAAGTTTAAAGCAGACAATGGCCGACTCTCCACCCTTTGCCAGTCGATTTCTATGTTGCTTGTTGTCATTTATTCAGCCAGCTTCATTGTCCGTGTTAGTTGGATTTAAACTAGACTTCTTATCATTTGTTTAAATGACATTAATGCCGTTTAGATTTATAATGTACATATACACAAACTATCAACTTTATGCTACATGTATATTTTTGAGTCGTTGCAGTGAATTCTGGAAAAGGTTTGGATTTTTCGAACCATTTAAAACTTAAGCGAGGTCAAATTTTAAAGATGGTTTCCTTCAAATAATAATGAAGCTGCTTTGACCTATCACCGTCGTATTCACCAAGTTGAACATCTATAAATAAATCAAATTGTGAAATGTTACATTCGTACAGCCTTTTGGCATAAAATTAATTCTTTATGCACATACATGTTAGCTGGTGGTCGACCAAAAACCCCTTGAAACAAAAATTTAACAAAACCATCTAGAATAAGTAAACGTCACTTTTGGCTTAATCATAGCCGACGAAAAAGATAGGTCCCGGGACTGCGTTAGCCGCATAAAATTTAGTCACGTGCGTACATACGGATTTCGTTCGCAAAATTTCACCATATCTTTGCGAATCATTAGTTTTTAAGTCGATTTCAACGAAAAGTACTTTTTAAATGGATGTGAACGAAATTATCAGTCCACCACCACCCGATAGTTGTTTGGCCGAATATTAGAAACTTGCTTAAATTTGTAATAAATGTTAAAAAATGTTATAAATAGCGTTTTTAAAAACTTTTCTTCGTTTTCGTTTTTACCATATACTGAAACTCTTTTTCCTAATTAAGTGTCGTTATTCATTCAAGATGCGATTATTAAATATGCTATACCTACACGATTTTTCCTAATTTAAATTTGCTCAAGGTAAACAACTGAAATGCTGAATATTTAAATTTTCAATTAAGCAACGGATTTAAAAGAAAAAATCAATTTTGTTCAATATTTTAAATGTGATTATGATATCCTGCTATAGAGTTGTTACTTATGAATAATAGCTTACATTAGAGCAGTTGCAACTTTAAAATAAACTAATCACGTGAAATTTACTATGAGATTTTTACATCAAACTAATCCGTTAAATTCTTAATTGATAAAGGTCATTATAAATTCTGAGTTTCCAGTTTGTTAATTGAGTTAATTTGAGAGGAAAAGCTGAGGTCTTGGGGGGAGATTATAAAATTATAAAATAAATGAAAAATTTTAACTTCTATATTTATGAACGCGCTACATTAAAGACGGCCGCGATCTATGAACACAACTTACTGTAGCTTACTTCACCGAATGAAGATGATATGAACGTGTATACAGGTTGTTGGTCTCTTGAGCGTTTGTGTGCGTGTGTCTGTCTTTTATGGACGTATGTTCAGTCGTAAAGAGTTTACGTCCCTGTTAATAGTTAATGAAGTGACAGATGTTATTACTCACCTGTTTCACGTGACAAGCGTCGTATTTGATTGTGAGTGATCGTCCAATAGGAGGGACTCGGTTTCGGGATAATTCTCCTGGGACTACAATACAATCCGATAAGGCATTTGACTCTTGTTGCCAAATTTTTGGTCTCTTTAGGTCAGCGGGAAAAGTTTTGTGGTATATTAAAAAAAATAGATATATTTTGCGTAAACTTCTGTTATTTATTCTGCTCATTACATCTCATCTGTTATATTTCGTTTACAAACCCATTAAAAATATTAAATAATTAAAATGAAATATTCCTGTATATACATGAATCATGGAAATTCAATAAATCAATAACGACTTTATTTATTTAGCTTTCCTGGCATTTACTTGAAATAATAATTGCAGGTTTCGATCAAGTTTAATTATATTGCTCGCTATAAAGAGGATTAACTTTTGTGAAGAGAATGCATAGAATGCTCTCGGAATAAGCTTTGTTGAAATATTTAGATTTGACGAACAACCATTATGAAAGCTTTGCACTCGTTTTAAAATGTATTACTCATTAATTATCAGAAGAATTATCAACGGAGAACTCCTTGCATTATTCTTCAGTTATGTATTGCAAGGCCTCTATCAATTATATTAGAAACTATTAGACGCTGGGTACTTTATAAGAAAATAGTCAGGTAAACTGATTTGTAAAATGTTGAAATTTTTAAATATTGATGTTTTTTGATAAAATACTCTCAAGTGTTTTATTGATTTCCTTTAACAACTCTAAAGAAAATAAACAAAAGTCCATATCTCACACACGATCGAAACTAGATGTAATGTTTATAGGACATGTTTTGTTCCATTTGAGCCATACAATGTTCCTAAACAATTATGCTGGATAAGTTTGGGTCACCCTGTGTAATTCGACTGAGTTTTCGCCCGTTAGGTTTAATACACTGGCGGAAAAAAAATCCCAACACTACGAAGGACTTGTGTTAGATGAATGAAATTTGGACAGTATATTCAGCTATGGTATTTGTTCAATTGATTCAAGTTTCAAGGTTACAACTTATAGGGGGCGCCACCAGCGCCACCCTGTACATGCAAATGAGACATTCCAATGACAGATATAAAGGAGATCAGACGCGCGTCTGTGTCACTTGACACTTATGGACGTGTGTGATAGAGTACGCAAAACATGCCTCGAAGGCGACTGCGACGTGAATATGGGCAGCTAACCCAATTCGAACGAGGACGTGTAGTGGGCCTTCGAGAGGATGGACTTTCGTTCCGTGCTATTGCAGAACGCATGGGTCGAGACGTTGCCACTGTGTACAACTATTGGCAGCAATGGTCCAGGGAAGGCAGGATTACCAGGAGACCAGGATCTGGATGACCCCTGGCCACTGGAGACAGGGTTGACCGGCGCATCTGTAGGATGGCTGTGGCAAATCGGACAGCATCTGCAGCGGACATTCGGGCTGCTGTGGCATTCAACGTCACTCCACGCACAATTCGGAACCGTCTCCTGGCCAGGAACCTCCAATCCAGGCGCCCTGTGGCATGTTTGCCTCTTACCCCTCAACACCGTGCGGCACGTCTTCAGTGGTGTCAAGCCAGAGCGACTTGGAGGGCAGAATGGAGGTCTGTGATCTTCACGGATGAAAGTCGTTTCTGTCTGGGTCAGAGTGATGGTCGCACAAGGGTCAGGAGGAGGAGTGGGGAAGTCCTGTTACTGAGCTGTATCCGTCGTCGACATACTGGCCCCACCCCTGGCTTTATGGTATGGGGAGGGATTTCCTACGACAGCAGGACCCCCTGGTGGTTATCCCAGTCACCATGACGGCAAATGTTTACAGTCGGATGGTTGTTGAACCCATTGTGCTGCCATTAATGGCTGGTATGCCAGGGGGGCTGTTCCAACAGGATAACGCTCGACCCCACACTGCCGCTGCAACCCAACGTGTCCTTCAGGGTGTCCACATCCTACCATGGCCAGCACGAGAACATCAGGGACATGGTCGCCAGATCTGTCGCCCATCGAGAACATCTGGGATATGGTCGGACGCCATCCAACAGGCATGGAATGCCATACGACAATAGGTATGGAATGCTCTACGACTTTATGCATGCACGTGTGCAGGGCTGCATAGACCAGCGCGGCGACTACAGCGGGTACTAAAGTTCGTGCTTTTTACCATGTTCAGTGTGGCGCTGGTGGCGCCCCCTATAAGTTGTAACCTTGAAACCTGAATCAATTGAATAAATAACATAGCTGAATATACTGTCCAAATTTCATTCATCTAGCACAAGTCCTTCGTGGTGTTGGGATTTTTTTTCCGCCAGTGTATGTTGCTCATGAAATTTTTTTTTTTTTAAAGTGAGAGGATGAGGCAAAGTGGATAATTGATGAAGGGGAAAAATGGATCAGGAAAGATGTGAGACTGTTGGTTTTGTTTGGTTTGTTTGGTATTAACGTCCTTTTCAACTGCCATGGTTATTTCAGGACGGCGTTATAGGGGCCGCAAATTTTGCCTCGCAAGGGTTCTTTAACGTGCAGCCGGCAAACGACTACACGGGACCAACGGCTCTACTTCCCTTCCGAAGGAAGTGCGTGATCTTAAGATTTTCCCCCTGAAAAAATCCTCGTCGTCCTCGGCCGGGGTCGAACCCGCGTCCTCGGGCATCAGAGGCGATCACGCAACCCCTGAGCCACCAAGGCCGATCCAAGACAGTTGGAGAAGTGCGTAAACGAAGTGTCAGGAGGAAACATTCCGAAATATTGATAAGCTCGCCAGAAACGGGAAAAATCATTCAATTCTGCAGCTAGAAGCTCGAGAGGCAAATGTTCGAAGAAATGTGTGAAGAAACTTTAACTTTCAAAAGCTCCGGCGTCATTGGCATCCTATGAAGGACAACTTGATTTTGTCTGTGATTACTATACCTCTTAGGCTATTTTGTGTGTGTGATCCAGTTTGCCCCCGTCCACTGATCCACTTTGCCCACATAGAAAAAAGATTAATATTAAAAAAAATGCTGGAATATATAACTGTGATTGCTTCAGATTATTATTCCCATTGCTTTGAGGTATTGGATGTGTGTGAATCTGAGAAACTAAGTCAAATTGCGTAGGTTTAATCTTAACCTAGTATTAAGTGATCCACTTTGCCCCACTATCCCTTATAAATTTTAGGAGAAGAAAAATGTTTATACTCTTCCTAACATTAACTTATTCAGACATCACAAGTTATTTTTGACATTTATAATTACAAGAAATGTTCAATGTGGTTGCCTTTAGCTTCCAGACACTTACTAGTACGGTAAACTGATGCTTGGGCAATGTTGGGCGTAGTGTCCAGTAGATTGCTGCATATGTAGTTTCAACTTCTTCCCGATAGTATGACAGGTTTTTTTTGCGATATACGACCTTTAGGTTTATAGATATAATTCTGAAGGTGTTAAATCAGTAGAACGTGCAGAAACTCAATTAACTTCTTCGTCCTATCCAGTGCCTTTTCAAATTCCATCCAGATAAGCTCTCACGTCTCAATGATGCGCCATTTTTTGAAATAAAAATTCATCATTTCTATAAAATCTATTGATGGCATCTGCTAAAGTGTATATATATATTTTGGCGGACTTTGTATTTCCTTTTAATATAAATGGTTGTTCTTATTAAAAAGAAATTATGAAAATAAATTCGTCAGATCTAATGTCCATGCATTGTGTTTATTTAAATGGCTTCAGATGTATATAAAGCCATGTTAAAACATTTTCCTCCGGAAAGAAAATGTTTTGAAGGATTTAGTTTATAGGGAAATGTTCAGAGGTTTTATAGAAAGCAGAAAGCGCGCCCGATGTTTTTTCAATCTTTGAAGGTAGGCTAGATCTGAATGAAATTTTCTGTACCGTCGTTACCGAGCTCTACAACGCGTTTTTTACGACGTAGGAGGCGATGAAGGAAGAAGACTACCAACTGGCGGAAATCGTCCACAAACACAAAAATGAAAAACTTTCTCTTTTTATTGCAGGGAAAAGTACCCGAATTATTTCCTGTAAAGTGTTCGTTTATTTTTTAAATTGGCGCAAATACTCGAAAAGTTATGTCATTATAAAAAAAAATAAATACATAAAAAAGCTTTGCTCTGCCTAAACGTTTTTATTGCCGTTTTTTATTTGCATCATTAGCGTTGTTTCGAGCGCCATTTGCTCATTGGGGCAAAGTTGCCTCCGCCGAACGAACTTTTCCTTGTTTCCTTGGGTGGATTATAAAACGCCTTTAACAACTGCGTCATTTACGGAGACACATTTAACTCCCTCTGGGGAAATTTTTATTAATCTGCCGTTAATGGCGCGAAGGCTTTTCCAGTTTGTTTGTTTTTTTTTTCTTTTTTTGTTTTGCCTTTTCCTGTAAAATTTTCTACACAGCTTCCCGTTTGCTTTGGCTTCTGACGTCATTCCTGCTCAGGTTGGTCGTCTTAATGGCTCCGTAGCCATTTTCGTCTCTCCACCTCCGCAACAACAAAACAACAACAACAACATCTTTTCAACCCTTTACTACGTGCTTCTTACTCTCTTTTTCTCCGTTTTGTATTCCTTTGTTTCTTTTCTTTGTTGTTGTGGATTTGTTCTTTTGTTCTCTTCCTCTCGTCCTCTTCCATTTCAAGAATCTCGCTGCCTTAAAGTTATCGCATTGCCCCTTTCTTAGTTTCTTTTTGCAGTGGAATAATCCTATCGTGCTTTACACGAATTGTTTACAAGTTTTTAAAAATTACGAATTACGCTATTTAGGATATAAATAAAGACGTTTAAAGTGCACAATTTTAAGCTCTAACCTAAAGGTGGCCACATTTGTTCCTAGAATATCCAAGGAAATTTGAAACCGAATTTTGAAAGCTGTTTAGATTTAACTCACTTTATGGTTTAAAATTTATTCTTGGCTTGTATTCAAATAAAAGGAAATGAATAAAATAATATTAGAGATGATATATTTTGATGATATATTTCAGAGAAACAGTGATTAGACGAAATAATTGCATCATTCATGTTAAAGGCGTCTGATAATGTCTGCTGTTAACGGCTCTGTCCTTCCCAAGCCAAAGAATATGAATTAATTTTGAACAACCAGTCCGCCTCATGCGCAGAGACTTTTTTCCGTAAGGAGATGGTTATGCCTTTCAATGTATTTGTTCTTGCCTCTAGCAATCTTCAATTCTCAAGGAGCATGAACACGAAGTCAAACACCTGGTCAGCATTGACATCAGATTTCAACATCAACGAAATACTCTGAAATAATTAGGAACCTATATCCCCTCCTTCAATAACCACAGGGAAGGGATTATTATTAAAACTCTCAAGAAACCTTAACCAGCTCTTTCAATAACCACATTCAGGATTTGTATGTGTTTATTCCTAACCGAATTTTAATTCTTATGCTGTATGACTCTTATTTTTACAAGATGTTTCCATTATTTGCCCAACCTCTGTAGCATTACAAGGACAAATGAAAGATTTAAGTAATATCCAGTCCTTTTCAAAAATTAGAAAGAATCAGGCTAAAGTTAGGAACTGCATATAAAGATTCTGTACAATGCACTACCGCTGCTTTCTAGTGAGTGCTTTTGACCCTGACTTTCTCTTTTGTTTTCGTAATGATGAGCATCTGACAGCTTCAAAAAGGGCTGGAAACTTACTGCAAGGAAGAAATGCGGCCAGACATCCGCTAAAGGTGAGAACCAACAGAAATCCATCGAGAACTGGCTGAGATATACGGGAAAGGCCGTTTGCGTAAGGCTCAGATTTACAAGTTGGTTAAAAAAATTCAAGAAAGGCAGAGGAAAGACAGTTGTGAATGTACACGCAGCTGATAGGCCTGAAAGAGGAAAAACAGCTGTGATTGAGAGGATAACACAAAACCTTTTATTCTGCTGTAATCTAGGCACTTCCAAATCTGTGGCGTATGTGCATTTCAGAAAGGTGAATACGACAGTGGGAACCAGTGTTGCTGCAAAGGCTTTCCTGAAAAATAACACTTTTTGAGAAAAAAATTAACATTTTGCCCCTACACCTAACACTCACTACAATCAAAAACCATGATATAGCAATGCTGTTTTTAATTGATGTAAGGCGCATTCTCCATCGAGCACGATCTGCACAATATGCACGCTGTGGGCGCACTGGCTGTTCCGCATCGCTCTGTGCGTTTCGTGCACCCTGTTCTTCATTGCCAGTGCGTTTAGTTATCGTGCGTTTGGTGCGTTTCGTGCGCGCACGAAACACACTAGCCAGAGGCCAGGGTTGCTCAGTGTATTGAAGATGGCGGAGGAGCAATGAGGAAACCGAAACACAATTATCAAAATTGAAACAGTGAATTTAGATGAAGAAACTGCAGAGAAGTTTATTCAGGTTATTCAGTTTCCTCCATAACACTTTCAAGCAAATCATTGTCACTGCTGCTTTCGTCTTCAGCATTTACAATATGTTTATTTACAACCGATTGCATGGTATTAAGATTGACATGGTATCGAAACTTTCCTATCACAATTCGCCATTTGCAAAAATCGCGGGTTTATCGTTAACGCTCTGTTCTTCTTGGGGCTGCCTAAACTCCATGAATTGAACTGCACGATTCGCACTGATCACGTGACTCACTCTCACGATTGTCCGTTTCGTGCGCGATGGAGAATGCGCCTATAGTGCAGCGCGGCGCAGTACTTAGTTTCGGTTTATCTAAAATTATAAAATATCGAGTAAAGTATGCTTTTTATGATTCATACATCCTGGAGCGAAACTGTTTAACCGATTCTCCAAAATGTTCCGAAGGCAGGTCCAAGTTAGCACAATACATAAAGGAAAGTGAAGTATCGTTTTTGGAAAAACCTAACAAAATTGCCAAAATTTAACAAGAAATAGGGAAAATCTAACAAAAGATGATGAAACCTAACTTCCTAACACACATACCTCAAAAAAGTTCAAAATGTTAGGATCCTAACACCTGTAGTAGCATCATTGGTGGGAACAATGGTCAACAAAATTTTAGTTTTTTATTGTTCACGTAATGAAAGTGAGTGATTGCAGCCACTTCTCCTCACATTCATTACTTTAATTTTGCAGCCTCTATGTGCATAACTTGGAAACGTGACTTGATAGAAAATAATCTATACGCAAATTCGAATTCTACAAACAATTTACTCCTAAGAGCATGATCTGTGGTCTTGCGTGCAAAAAATGTGTTGACTAGTGTTATCAGTTTTGTTAAGCTTCGTTTCATTTAAAGCATGATTCATGATATACAGGGTGGATACAAAAATGAGCCCCCCCTTTTATTTTCGTAACCGAAGCAAATATGTCAATTTTGATGAATCCAATAATTAGGAAGTTGTGGTGACCTATCCCATGGTGCACTTTTCATCATCCCAACCATGTAAATTAGGACACATTCAAATCGTATCTTAAAAACCGTAACAGATACACGAAAAATTCCATTGTTCAGCATGGAATTCCGAACAAAACAATTATTTGTAATTTACAAACAGCCACAGTGCATAAATAATTTTACTCCAAAGTTAATCATAAATGTGCTCAATGTGATGACCATTGACATCACAACACAATTGGGCACGGAACTTAACTGGACACAACATTTGGTAATTTCTTGATTTGCATGTTGAACATTCAAATATCTTTGTCAAGTGCAATGGGTGGTAAATAATAAATTCAACATGTGATTGTTGGTGATCCGTTCATCGGATTTTGGAAATTTTATTGTTTTGTTTTGTTCGGTATTCCATGCTGAACAAGTCTTCAATTGGAATTTTTCGTGTATCTGTTACAGTTTTTAAGATGGGATTTGAAAGTGTCCTAATTTGCATATTTGGGATGATGAAAAGTTCACCATGGGATAAGTCACCCACAACTTCCTATTCATTGATTCATTAAAATTTTCATTTCTGCTTCGGTAAGAAAAAAAAAGGGGGGGGGGGAGCTCATTTTTGTATCCACTCTGTAAAAGGACTTTTTATTATCACACCATGCTTCGGATGTTAAAATTATTAAAGTTAATGACTCCTATTTTCGATATACTTATGACAATTCATTTTAGAACTGACGCCTGAGTACACGAAGAGTTAGCTTCTAGGATAGCATCAAATAATACTACTCTTTGTTTTTGTGTGTGCCTTTGTTTTTTGTATGTTCTTTTGTAATCATTTAAGCATAAACCTTCATCTTAATTACTTATTCGGCATGAAGCAGTAACAAAAACAAGAAGAATAGCAGGGGGATTTCAAATTACTTAGAATATTATTATTATTCTTTCATTACGCAATTTTGGCAACCATATTTTACATTCCAGTGCTCTTGGACACAACGAAGCATGATGCCGGAAAGGCAAAAATCCTCTTAAGAAGTTTTCTAATTGTCAATTCTCTTCTTCCCCCACCTTATTAAAATGTTTTTTGTGTCGCTTCTGTTTCCTTTTCGTTGAATTTTTCCTATGTAAATAGAGCGCCACCTCGCCTTTGTTCTTTGCCGATCACTCATTGACCTCCGTCGGCGGCGTCACAAAAGACGGAGTCCAATAAAAGAAGGTGGGAAAATGGAGGAGGAAGGAGTAGGGTAGGGTAGGTGGAGGAAGATTGAAGGAAGGTGGAAAGGAGGGTTGGCAGCAGCCCCTCGACGGAGTGGAGTGCGCATCACTGGCGAGCACCAAGACTCTGCCGGAAGTAGGCCCTCTCCTCTATCTCATGTAATTGCAATGTTTAATTAAGTGAAAGTTAAATCGCGACGAAATGAGCAGGAAAAAAGGAGAGAGAGAGTAGGGTGTGGGGTTGAGAAAGGGAGGGTAAGGTTGTGGCAAACATGTTTTGATGGAAGGAGCGAGTAGTAGAAGCGTTTAGAAATTCTCTGCGCATTTACGGAAACCTCTTCTTCTCTCACTCTCTCTCTCCCTCTCTCCACTTCATTATACATCTCAATAGGAGCATCAACACGATTGTGAATTTTTATCCCGGTGACACGGCAGCGAGAACTTTTCGCTCCTTCTTCCCTTGGAAATAAAAATAATAACATGAGCCGTGCATGTCTCGAGCGTCGACGCAGATGGCGCACGTGCATGTCGGTGGGCTCGTGATGGCAAGGGGACGACGACGCCACAGTCAGTCTTAGTTCCGTGGAGAGGATTAAGATCCGTGTTTCCGTGATTGATTCGCAGGGGTTTAAGGGAAAAATCGATAGTTTCCGGCGAAGGGAGAAGGAGATGAAGGGAAAGCGGGGCATTTTAGGGGGGGTTGTTTGTTCCGATGGAATTCTTTTAATGGTCGTCGTAAATCGTAGTTATGTCTTTTCCCACCCTCTCTTGTACAATTGACCGTTTCCTTCTCCTCCTCCCCCTATTTCTTCTTCCTCCTCTTTCCCTCACTCTCAATCCAAAGGAAGAAGGGGAAACAAAAGGAAAAGGAATTGCATGGCAGGAGAAAGAAAACTCTAGGCGCTCCCAAAATTACTTACCACTTTTCCACCACTGCTTTCGAGAATCCATTGCGATAGCGTATTTTTTTGCTTGTCATGGTAACCCAACGAGTTCTTGACCTGGATGCGTTTAAGGGGGATACTATGGAGAATATCTAAATAATTTAGCCGTACTACTAATTCAATTGCATCGCTAAAACGAGTTTGGAAAGGAATGCTTCATATAACACCTAGAGTGCTACTGAAATTTATCATTATGGTAATGCCCACTAGCGATGTACAGGATTATCGAAATTAAACTTCCCAAGTCACAGGACTATGAAGGATTTTTACTGGCGAGGGACGAAGAAGACATAATACAAATGACGTCTCACAATTTTATTAAATAAACAAATAATTTTACAAAAGGTCGCTTATAGGTGGCGCTGTAGCAAACTTTCAATCTCATGTGCATTAACTGAAACTATCGACAACAAATACCGACTCAGATAAACAGAATACTGACTAGAATCTTACTTTTAATAGTCATATTGCATCCTTAATCGAAAAATTGAGCAAATTGACTGCTCTGTGCTTCTTTAATAGCACAAAGTTATCGAAATTAAAACTTCCCCAACTCGAGGAAATGACACGAAGCTCGTGTCATGTCTCTTTCTTCGGCCGCGAGTATTTCAGATTGGCAAAATGTTCAGGTAGTCCGGGAAACGTACCCGACCTTCTAAGAAAATCAAGGGACCAGTTCCACAGCAGAAAAAACTCCTTACCATGACATCACTACCAGAACTTTGAAGTGTATTGATAAGGAATACTAGATCCATTGTTTCATGGGGTTACCAGCAAACCTCTGCCTATCGTCAGACCATACAACCTCCTTCTAGGTTTCACGCGTCCAGTCACGATCTTTCAGACAGAAATTAGCGGTTTCCATATAAGCATACGATCTTCGATTTGGACCTGCTTTAATTTCCGAATTAAAGCAAATTTACGTACGTTTCGCACGTGTTTCTAATTCATATGCCAGTATCTATAATTTGTTGTTTTAATTCTCATGTATAGAAGGATTTCAGGCTTTGAAAGGTAAAATTTATGCAAACAATCCGCATACTATGCCTGAGTTGAAGAAGGAAATCGCCACTGAAGTTCAGCAAACGCATACTAACTGATGTCGAGAGGCCGGTGGCGGGCATTTCCAGCATCTATTGTGAGTGGATGCCACCTCCGACTAGCCACTGCATAGTAAGTGTTGAATCACCCTGTAATCCTATTACCTTTGCCTGTATTTTTATTCTGTTATGTTCTCCTATTCTCTACCAATCGTTCTACATTGCTTTCTGTAATTTGTCTTCTGTTTCAATCATTTGGCACTACTCCGTGTGCTTCACCCCGCTGATCGGCCACTATTATTATAGTGCACGGCAGGAAAGAAAAAGGAAACAGGCGCATGCGTAAAAGAAAAAAAACCTTATTCAACCAATCAGAAAACGGAGCATTACCTATTCATGGCAATCCCTTGCTCAAATCGCTACCTAAAAACGAAACCGAAACATATTTGGCACTCGCTTAATCGATAGGTTGAATACGATATTCCAATTGCATTGCTGTTCTCTTTTATTACTGTATCATTACTGTATTTTGTAAGTAGTTAAAAGCATTATAAATTCAGGTTCTAGTTTAGCTTTTTATATTTGTTTTTGCACAAACAGACTTACAGGAGAGCAGGAGGCCGCCATGGTTCAGAAACTTTAAATGAAGCAGACCTCTGCAATCGATAAGCGCTTGCATTAAGCATGCGCCTGCTTCCTTTTTCTTTTGTGCCGCGCACTATAAGTTTTGCCTATAAAAACAGCTTCCGATTTGTAATTGTTTGTCTATACAAATGAAGGCTACTAAGTGGACGAAATGTATACAAATTCAGAAAGTTGATTACGATCTATTGTGACGATTTGGAGGAGAAATTATACGAAGAAAAACCCTTTCTCACAAACGATCGTGTTGTATTTGGTGACCCTGGATGTGGACTATTCTCTGCACCGTATCTTCCACTGTAGAAAAGATGTCTACAGAACGGCGAGTTGATGTTGTTCCATTCCTGCTTGCAGGCTTTTCAGAGACCCTAAGTGGTTGTTGGACGGCGTCGAGCAAAGACTCGTTTCAGTAATCCAGATCCACAGAAATCCATCGGGGATCATCTTCCAAATCCAAGATAAATTGAACGGTCTAGTTAGACGTATTGCTGGAAACTTTGTCTTGATGCAGCCAAATTTTGCTTTTGTTCTTTCCATAGAATGCGGGGATTTCCTCGTGGAAAGCTGGACTGAGAACATGCTGCTGATAGTATAGGAAGTTAACCTTAAACTTCCTGTCTACTCTTCTGATCCTTTTAAAAAACTTTGCTTACATTCCTTGGGCCATTATTGATATGACTTATTTCCGTGTGGACGGGAGTAGAAAATCGCGCGGTGTTTTTTGCAATCGTTGGGTAGGCGTAGGCTTCATCCAAAATGACAACGTACTTCCATCGTTCTGCTACGAGGTAATCCTCATAGAGCCTCCGACTGTTCCTCTTCCTTTCTGCGACGTGTCGTGGCAGCAGCTTATTAATGCGACTCTTGTGACTCTTTTCTAGTTGCATATCATTGTTTGTTACTTTATTTCCGGTAGCCTGTGAAGTTCCTACAATGTTTGTGACCCTCTCTTTGGGTTGCTGGAATTCACACTGGGTAAGCTGCTTGACCTTTCGAATGGCCTGTGGTGTTTGGCTTGTAACTCGAGAATTTTGCTGTTTCTGGTCAGTTGGAATAAACCTTCCCGCGATTTTCCTTTTCCATTCAGTATTACCGATATGCTTTTCTTCGAAACAGAGAAATTTTGTGTTTTTTCCTGCGCTAATTATAGTGCAGTAATGCACCCTTACTAGTAAGGTCCGAGTTTTGGAGGTGTTTTTTCATGATATTTAATGAAACACAACAATGCGGATCTAATAGCATCATTTCAAATTCCTACTGTCATGCGCACGTGCACGTGACCCGCAGCATCCATGCAATAAATCGTTACCGAAGGTCTCATCAACTTAATATGCTTCTTTAAAGATTAATTTGTGGATAAATGGCTCTGGTTCCTTCCATCTCTTAATTAATATTGATTTTTACTGACTTTTAGTATGCTCCCTCTTATCTTAAAAAAGTAAACTAGGAATCAGTCTATAAAAGAAAAATTAAGCTTTGTATACGCCATTCATTAATTGGTAAATGAAACGGAACACTACTCTATTCACAATAACATTCTGCCGGGAAATAACGTTTCTTTTATTCATCGCTAGCAGAGCAAATTATCTTCCCCTTTTGCCTTCGCCGTTCTTCAAAGATTTTATTGTTCATCATCAAAAGTTCGTTACTCGGCGCCCCTGTCTCCTTTGCCGAGATGGAAGTTAGACTTAGCCTTTCGTGCTCGATTAATAGAACCCTATCGTTGTCAAGTTGAAGTGAAGAAAACCGCTTATTAGCATCCGATTCTCAACCCCCTACCCCACTCTCACACGCAATGGACAGCACGAGGAAGGAGGAGAGGGCTCCGTGAAGGGCATGCTCAATTTGCTCACTGTCTAAAAAGACCCCGTGAAATAATAGAACTCTGTCGCGTTGCCAACAATTAAATCGACCGACGTCTCGTGCTTGTGACACCGCCCCCTCATTTGCCTGTTAATTGAACCGAGTGGCGCTGTCCTGCGCGATGTCACCGGTCGAGGGCTGGCGGCGCTGCCAGTTGAAGAGCGCCTCGTAATTTCTTTGACAAATAACCAGACGACGATTGCACTGCGTTATGAACCCGAAACTGGCGCGTGTATTTTGCCGTCCCTCCCAGATTGCAACACTCGATACGGCCAAGAGTTTTATTGTGCGAGCGTTTTGTGTCCTAGTTGAGTGGGCGTGGGTAGTGATGCCTCGGTGGTTAACGACATCGCTTTCATTAAAAGAAGGAAGGAGGGCAGGGTGAATATCCACCTCCTCGTCTTTTTCTACGCCAGTTCTTTTTGGCTCCCTTGAGACTAGGCTATACAGGCTCTTCTGGAGAAGAGAGTTGGCTCGAAGATCTTTTACACCCTCCCCCTTCACGTACACACTCCGTCCTCATCTTTTTTTTCCTCTTTGATAGCAAATTGCACTTGGCGACGTGTTGGCTAACTACTTCCGAAAAACGCTGGCCAATCAAGTCTTGACATTCAGAAATTGGACGAAAGCGGGTCATTCCGACTCCTTCCTATTTTTTACACACCCTTTTACAACAGTTTCTTTCTTTTTTTCACTTGGTTTTGCGAAGTTATTTTTCCTTTCTGCCATCATCACCCTCATCATCATCATCATGAACAACATCCCTAGGCAAGAAGTGTAATCACCTCATAAAGGGAGACAGAGAGTCCTTACAAACAGCCCGAGAGAAGAAAGACTGGGAATGAGAGAGTAATAGAGGTGAAGGAAAGGTCTAAGGATGCAAATGAGGATGTTGACAGCCGCCAAGGGAATGACAACAGTGACCGCGCTTAGATGTGTCAAATAACGTGGTCACGGAAAGACGTCACCATCGCAACCCTCGTATTAAAATTGCCTCAGACCATGTCGGAGCCCTCTGACGACGGCACAACAAGATCGATGCCAGTCGATGGAGGAAGTCTTGGAAAAATTTCAAGAGAGACCTTCAAGGAATGCACTCTGAAAACTTTAATGTTTGCATAGCGCAGAAAGTCATCCGGGCGTTAAATAAGATCGTAATCAAAAATCTTTTTTAATTTGTTCATTTCAAAGAAGTTTTAATTTTCATCTTCGGTTTTGAAGAAGCATGACCTTGCAGAAGAAAATTTAAGAAAGGTCAAAAGTAATCAATAAAACATTTTAAAGAACTTGAAATATACCACGAGCAATGCTGATTCGTGGTGACGGTGAAACGGTTAATTTTTTATCACTGTTTAGAACTTTGTGATCAGAAATAAGGCAATCTAATCAGTAAAGTTTGTGATTCTTCCACGGCCGATGGCATAGCTACATCATAGCGCATTTTCGCCATTCTCGGATAGAGTGACACTATCTCCTTCATTCGCGCGACTTGCTCTCATAAGAATTCATTGAAACGAATGATGCCATCATTCTATTACTTCTGCTGAACAACATTTTTCTGTTCAGATGAGGATTAAAATATCAGTTCTAGGGAATTAATATTACTAAATCTGCCAGCTCGTCAATAGACTCGTATTCTTGTTCTCATGATCCTCTTTAAGGCCAAATTGACTGAAGGGTATCCACTCGCCATAGGAAGCTTCGACTTCATCTACAATAGAATAAAAACATTCCGTGCATCAGCTTTTCTTAACCCAGAATTTCTCTGGTGAGATACCATACGATAATCCTCTGGTGAGATTGTTGAATACCTCAGCAAATAATTTATTGTTAGTTTTTTTATTTTCTCGTAATAAAATATTGTAATCGTCTAAAAAAAATCGACCTCTCGACCTCTTGATGAATCTCGACATTGATGAATCTCGACATCAAAAACGCAACAGTTAGATTGATGAAATTTGATACAGTATCTGGTCTTTACGCCAAACTGGTAGATTTGTTTATCAACTTCTGGACTAAATCTATCGACCAGAAGTGGTGTTTTACCAAAACACATAACCGATTTTCTTCATATAAATAGGACTTTAGATAAGGATAAATAAGCAAAAAGCAAAAACAAGTCGCCACCACTTTTCCACAACAAGGTTTATTCACCATGAATACGCACTCATTTTTCAACATGACTAAGGCATACAATGCCAACAGGCTATTTATATACATGGCTAACCAATCATGTTCCAATTAAACAGATACATGGAAGGTTTAAGGACCAATCAGATAAATTATCCTGTACAGTGATTACTTATTTTTTAAAATTTAAATTTAAAAAAAAAAAAAAAAAAAATTCAAAAATTTAAAAATAAGTAATCACTCATTTCATACATTGTTACATCACTATAAAAAGTCATCTTTAATCGCAATTCTACCAATAATAAACTCTAAATTATGATTTCGTATCATGATGTAACAATGTATGACGTTTCCGCGCTCAGCTTTCTCTTTAGGTGGTGTTGCTCAATACCACCTAGACAGAAGGCCTGCGGACAGAAACTGTATACATTGTTACATCATCATCAGAGGGGTGAATTTAGGGCTTATTATTGGTAGAATTCCCTAATTGTTGGTAGACATCCAATAATAAGCCCTAAATTTACCCCTCTGATGATGATGTAACAGTGTATACATTTTCTGTCCGCAGGCAGGCCTTCTGTCTAGTTGGTATTGGCTGACTGCGTCATTAAACGAGGGCCGTAGCCGACAAAAAAGACAGGCCGGGGCACTTAAAAATCACATGACCAAAGTAGATCTAGCAACAATCCAACTTCATTGTTTCCATCTTCGATTTCAACAATCAGTGTTTTTTCGTTTGTTAGAAACAGTGAAGATTGGATTGTTGCTCGATCTATCTTGATCATGTGATTTTTCAGTGCCCCGGCCTGTCTTTCTAGTTGGCTTTGACGAGGGCCGAGGCCAACAAGAGACAGGCCAGGCAACGCAACAAAAGTAAACAATTAAATTTCTCCATTCCTTTTAACAATTAAGACAATTGTTGATTATCTGCAACATGGACCTATAATTTTAATTGTTGTTTAATACCCGAAAAGAACCATATCTCGGCAACCTGTGACCCGATTTGAAGCAAGCCTGTTTCATTTTGTAAGTTAGCCCTTTTCAGGGGGACCTTATTCAACAATTTCCTCGTGCACCGTTTGAATACAAGGAAGTCCAGGGAAAGACATTCTCGAGTTTGTTTTTTTTTATTTTCAGTAACTGGAGGGTGATTCTTATAAACCTGAACCTTGAATTTTCTTAATATCTCAAAAGTTTATGAAAACTTCACACCTAAGTTGAACGAAAATCATGGGCGTAGCCAGAGGGGAGGGGGCACTTGTTGGAAAAAAAAAAGAGGTATACGGGAAAATTTTAGAGTAGTCAATAGACTTTATTCTGCAAAGATGGAGATGGTATTTACTACACTTTTCCACATAATTTTCTCACATGTGCATTTGGCTTGACCCCCCCATATCCCATACAAATTTCCTAGCTACGCCCATGTCGAAAATTACTAAAAATTTCACGACACTTCATTGAGCGACGGAGAACATTACAGAAGGTTTGGAAGTGGTGGCATTCTGCTGCGAAGCGAGGCACATATCCTATACTACGCTTTGTGTAATGAACAGCATCCTTCCTATTACGTTAGAGCTTGGTTAATTGAATCGTCTAATGCGAGACAAACACAGAGATTTAAACTGGTTCCGGCGGACATTATCTCCAGTTTTCGACAGCGTTTTTTCCCTTACAATGCTGTCTCAACCTGGAATTCTTTCCCTTATGACGTGAGGGACCAAATCATGAATTGTACCTCAAAGTCGTGTAGTAATCACAAAATTCATGCGCATAGATTGATTTTAGAAACATTAAATCACAAGTGATGAAATATGATATAACATATCCCATTTTAGGGATGCAATGATTATAAATAATAATAATAATAATAATAATAATAATATCCACGCGACGCTGCATGTTTTTCCCAAAAAGTCTCAACGTGGCACCATCACTCTTTAGGATAGCAATGGCAGTGTTTTCCTGTAAGGCTCCAATCGTACGGGATTTGTTACCATTGCTTTAAGATGTTCCCACGAAAAGAATCTGGACTCGAAAGTTCGGACGATCTCGGTAGCCATAATTTTATTAAAAATTACGGTCCTGAAAAAACTCTTGATTATCGCCATAGATTCAAGTGACCTGTGACCTGTCGCCGTATGTTCTGAAAATAGTCTGTTCAACAAACTCCGTAAAAATCCGATTGGTGTTCAGTGTGCTCGGACGAAAGTGGGACTATTACTTGAAATAAACGATCGGACCATTGAGAATACCCACGTAAATGTTCTAATGGAGTACTCTGATAAATCATGCGGAGTTATCTCACAATGAGCTGTTCGAAATAATTTTAGTCATGTAACTAATTTTAGTAACGATTAAAGACTTGTTAACCTGTGCCTTCGTGTCTAATTTCGTATGCGAATATTGCATAGAGCGCCATTCCATGCTGTTGGTGACCTTTTGAACTAATTTTGTTTTTGGTGGGTATGAACTTCCCATGCCTTCTTGTATAGTATTACCAAGTATTATAGCTTTTGGTCCAGTAGTTTTTTTTTATGGCCATGTCAAAATGTAACTTTAATTATAAAGACCCTGTACAATAATAATTGATGCCCGGGGTTCTAGGATCTTACCAGAGCAGTTAAGGTTGAGCGTTCAAATGAAAGAAAATTGGAAGCGCTTGAACTTCTCGTATTATGTTTATAATGCCATCTCTTGACATTATATAAAAGTATAACATTTTCTTTCATTTGAACACTCAATATTTCTGAGCTTAAAGCTCACAAAACCTATTCTAAATGCGATTTTAAAAGAAGCCTTTAAAATAAATGTCTAATTTTTTTTTAACAAAATAGAAAAAAGAAATTAATTTATTTTATTTTTATGGACGAAAACCAATATTGAATGTTACGTTTTCTTAAGTAGTTTTTCTATAAGCTTTGAATTGTAGAGTCAAAATGAGAACTGAAAAGGCTTCTTCCTTTTAACTTTGCGAAATTTTCGTTATTGTATGTATAATCTATAAAAACATTATCAAATTTTTTCATTTCTCTAGGTAACGTATTTGTTGTCGTCCTCTTTAATCGTGTGTGGGGAAAAATTGCCGACGTCAGCAATGTTCAATATTTACAAAACCGAAAGCGGGTTTGGTGCAATGTCCATAAAAGAGCTTTTGCCTTTTACCCAGTTTTTCCCATTTGTAAGAATTGAATGGGTTAAAGAGAGGAAAAAATGATGGAAAAATAAAAAAAAAAAAGAGTAAAAGAAAGAGGAGAACAACTGTCGTCTTACTGAGATGCTGTGACTGTCACTCCCGTTATAAGAGATTTTCTCTTTGCGCTCCCCTAATCTGTGATAAATAATCTTGGATTTGGGGCGATGGGTTCGAAGCCTGCGTTGCTCAATTGTCTATGACCCTTCGGAGCGCCGTAAAGAGCGCGGTCCTCCCGCCCCCTGGTGAGACATCGAAGCGCGCTCGAATGGAGGCGCAGTTAGCGCACCAGCGAACGCCTTCAAATTTATGATGACGCGTGCGCAAAAGTTTGTTGCCTTTTTTCCGCACCAGAAAGTTGGAAAAGGATCCCCCTAGTAGGTTATATATATTTTTTCAGGCTTCCCCTTTGCCGCTCGCACCATCAGCGAAGCGAAACGTAGGTGTTTCTGTGGTGTCATTCTCCTTCTCTTCGTCTTCTTCACCTCCGCTTTTCTCACCGGAGCACCACCGATGGGCGGATGGAAGAGAAAGCGACAACGTAGGCGCAACATCAACCATCCACTCACTCCTACTCTCTTTCTCTCCTTAAGCCCTTGAATACGCGACTGAAATTCATGGAGATGAAAAAGGAAAGAATGGGGAAGAGATGCAGGAGGAGGAGGAGGAGGAGGAGGAGGTGAAACGATCTTAGTGACCAAGAGAGCAGATAAAATGTCTTCGGTGAAATTGCTCGTTTGAAAGAGTCGCTTGACTTTCGATAGTTTTTTTGTTGCGCTCAACAACCCTTTGCCTCTCGTTGCGGTTCTTCTTCTTCCTGTCGTTCCTTGTTTATGGAGTTTTCACGAATCGTTGGAAAGATAAACAAGTGCACTTGTTCTGACTCTTCACCGCACTAAGTCAACGCTCCTTAATAAAGAACGAAATTTATAGACGCTATTTCAAAACCGTAATCTTGTCAAGGGAATAATGTTTAGAAGCAGGCAAACGGACATATCCATATCTTTATTTTTAGAGGGATGGATATATATTTGAAAGTCATAACACCCTTAACTTATAGCACAGACACCGTTTGTAGCATTTTTAATAAGATTAAAGCTTAATACGCTCTTGCATCATAAAAAGGTGCACCCTCTTGTACAGTAATTTAATCTTAAAAAGATTTTATCGCGCTCTTTAGTTTTTGTAATTTTCTATCTAAAAGACTACACGCTCCCGGCCAAAGCTTACGGTTATCTCTTAGGCCTCACAGTAATTACCCATGGCTCTCCGCTTTTATTTCTTGTGTGACAAATAAATTTCAAGTAGTTAGTGTATAGCTTAGATAGCTTGACTTCAACTTTAGTATTTTTAATACGTAGAAATTACGATTTGGGCCACCAGAATCCTCTGTTGCCAGTTATTTTTACCATTGACCGGTTTCATTCGTAGTGAACAAAATTCTCAAGTTTCAATTAGCAATGCGCATAAATAAGTTTTAATTATTTATTTGTGCTAAAATGATACTCTCATTGTGCTTCTCAAAATGCTTTTAAAGAAATCTCACTTACTTGTTACCCAAGCCTTATGTGAATGAGGAGTATACTATGTATATCTCATAACTATGATGGTTATGCGCATGTGCAATAGTGCTACTTATTTTCTTACATAATAGAAACACAGATATAAACTAGATCCCCTTTTTACCATCCTTAATAACCTTGAATCTCGTGTTTCTCAGTTGTATAGCGGGTTTTTGTAATAAACTGGCACAATTCGGAGCCGTCTGTAGCGCAATAAACTGACCGGAGTTGCATCAAGTTTAGTAAAAGGACTCTATCAAGATATGGGACAAAGTATTCCGCTAAAAATTTCTTTGGTATACGATAATTAGCATAAAAGACAGTTAAAAGTTTCTAATGCATCAGTGACGTTGGCTACAAGAGCGCCAATAATTCGGGCTATAAAGGCAAGGGGACACTTGAGAAAGATATTCTGACCACCAGCTCTCATTGGCCTACGTCTTACTTGAGAAGTTGCTTTACGTTCACGCCTCTTTGTGAATTTAGAACTTGCCACAACCGTAAAGCGCAGCTATCGGTTAACGCTTTGAAATTCAATTTCACAAATTTCAAAAAATAGCGTCGCATCCCTTGAAACTACAGAAATCTCTCTCGAAATCTTTCGTCCCCTATCTTCATTTCTCCCTAACCAAACATGGTATCATTAGGATAGTAGACTGCTTTACAAATGGTTCCGAATTTTGTCAGTTTAATTACAAACGCCTTGTATAAAGTAATCAGTTTGGTTCGCAGTAAATTCAGGGTAAGATTGGGTTAATGGGGATCAGTTTTTGTTGCATAAATCCCTCACTGTACCAAGAGGGCATTTCACTATTTTACGTATTACAGTAAGTGCTTTATTCTTTTCCTTCCTCAAAAAGTAATTGTAGAAGTTTAGCTAAATCAGTTCGCACGTTTTTGGCATTTCTGTAGAAAAATAATAATATTCGAAGCTCAGTATCTCAAAGGGCGAGTCACGTAAACGGAAGAGAGGCATATAAATGAACAGGTCAAATATATTACAAATATCCTCCCGTGATGACTGGAAAAACGTCAATCCTGTAATCTAGCTCATGCTACAAATGGTAGTAATTTCTAATCATTAGTTCAATGGTAGTAATTTCTCCGTTATCCTTTAAGGAAGCTCTGGCAACAAATCTTTTAATAAGGAAAGCACGTAAAAACCTTATCTTTTACTTAACCCCAAAGGAAAAAGTCCCATGGAGTGGGGTCAGGTGATCTGGGAGGCCAGAGAAGAAGAGCCATATTTACACACAACTGTCTCCTAGCGAAGAAACGAGTTACCACGCCTCTAGAAAATGTCCGAAATTCACAATGCCCGCGGAAATACCCAAATAGAATTAATCTAGATTGACTGTGTATAATTTATACGGATTAATTGAGAAAATGATCTTTAAAATTATATTAATGGAATATTATGACTTCATTTATGGTTTGCTAATGAATGTTTCCGACAACGGAAGGCAATTAAGCATCTGCATAACATCATTATTATTCATAAAAAAACCTCGTAACAGTGAAAAGAAGAGAGAGAGAAGCGTCATTTTTTTTAAATCTACAAAAGCCAACGAGTGCGTGCATTTAAAATAGAGAATGATGCAATTAACAAAAGAAAAGCCTCGTTTATAAAATCCACTCTGAAGAGGGGAAAAAAATAAAGAAAGAAGCGGGAAAAGCATACACGAAATAAATTGTAATCGAAAACAATTTTGTCTGAAAGCTTTTTTTTTCTTTAAATTGATGTTAGAACTTTCTGGACAAAAAGCTTTTACGCTAATGTTTTTCTGTTTTTTCCTGAATGCTTTTTTTCTTTCTTTGACTGTTACTCTTTTCTTTTTTGGCAAGTGTGCTCGAGCTTTTTAAAAACAATTCTTTATTTCTCTAAAGTATGACTAGAAATGTTAATGAATCGTATGGGGAAAAACATTCTTAAACATTTTTAAATTTAAAAAATGAGTTTTTAATATGGAGTTTTAAAACTGTTTTCGTGTCGTTTGTTAATATGGTGTGATAATTTAGAATTCAGATCATTTTAAAAAATTCTTTTTTCATTTGATGTTTGTTAATGAGACATGCTGTTATCAAAACGATTCGGACACCATATTGTCTCGGAAAAATGGCTTTATTGTGGCAGTTAATAATTACTCGGTCCATCTTTTTTTTTTGTACGTGAGCTATGTTAGCAACTAATCTCTGATAGGTCTCGACTGGAATGGCTCGCCATTCTTCCTACAAAGCTGCTACCAGAGATGAGCAGGCCACTCACATATTTTCAGCTCATTTTCAAGAAACTAGTCTGCACATGCTTTGTAGGATGGCTCAAATGTGTTGAAAGATGAACGATCATTTCTATACTACTGTTTCATGTTTGGTATGGTCGAATTATCCGGAAAGGTTTTGGGCAGTTTTGGGTTTCTGATAGGAACCATTGGCCCTAATCATTCCAATAAAAACAACCCTATACTATTGTGGAACCTCTTCCGAAACTAACAGGACACAGTCCAAGCAAAAAGGTGCGACAGGTGTTGCCAAGTCCAAACTTATTCATGAGACTGGAAGGGCGAAAAGCATGACTCGACACTTCAAATGCAACTTTCCAGTTGATTACAGTCCAGGAGCGGCTAGAGCGGGTAAGGCAATAATTCCTATCCGAGAATCCCCGCAAGTTACACAGTTTCTTGTGCTTGTGTCAGAAATTTGGCAATGGCCTTGCGTCAACCTATGTCATGCGGAGAAGTTACAAACAGAGCCTAGGTTGATGTAGACCTTCAGCATGATTTGTTCTTTGGTCTTTGTGGACCTTCATCTGCGGCATTCCCCGAAATCCGCCCAGGGTGGGAGGGTCCTCTGTTCTGGATGCTTTCGAAGCGTCGCCGTAACATGGCCACAGTCATGGCCTCACACAAAGGTTTATATCCCTGTACACTCCTTTTGATCTCGACATGGATCTACACTGAAGAGCCAAAACATTATGACCATCACCACATTGGTGAATGAACTCGTCTGGATCACGTGTAGAGCAGGTAATTAAGTGGGAATGGTATTTAACTCCTGCTGGAGAAGGTAAGAAATCAGTCTTGCCCTTAATTTTGCGGGTGATAGGAAAGGCTGCTGAGCTAAGCGAATTTGATAGACGGCAGATTGTAATGGCCCGAAGACTCGGAACGAGTATCCCCGAAACTGCACGACCGGTAGGTTGTTCACGATCTGCTGTTGTTAGTATTTATGCAAAGTGGATAAATGACGGTGAAACCAGCAGTAGACGCCAAGATGTTGGACGCCCACGCATCATCAAAGAAAAAGGACGTTGGAGACTGTCCCATTTGGTAAAGCAAAATCGGCGCCAGACAGTGGCTCAGCTGACAGCCCAATACAATGCAGGTCCAAGTACAAGTGTTTCGGAACACACAGTTCAGCGGACTCTGTTGGATATGGGACTGCGCAGCAGACGTCCTACTCGTGTGCCTCTGTTGACCAAGCGTCATTGTCAACTGCGCCTACAGTGGGGCCGGGAAAATCGAGACTGGATCATGGATAAGTGGAAGAGAGTTGCCTGGTCGGATGAATCACGATTTCTTATACATCACGTCGATGGTCGTGTCAGGGTATGTCGACTTCCAGGCGAACAGTTGCTCCCACCTCCTGTGTACAGCAGGCCGTACATAGGATGGTGGTGGCGGTATTATACTTTGGGCGACGTTCTCATGGACGGCTCTGGGACCCGTAGTTGTGGTAGAACGGGCCAAGAAAGCTGCGGACTATCTGAACATCATTGCGGACAAGTTGCACCGTTACTTGCCGTCTGTCTTCCTAGCAGGACAACGCCCCATGTCACAAGGCTCGAATTGTGTTGGAGTGGTACGAGGAACATAAGGATGAATTCCAATTAATGTCCTGGCCACCTAACTCGCCGGATCTTAATCCGATAGAGCACATTTAGGATGTCATGGAGCGGCAGCTCAGAGCTCAAACATCGCATGTCGGAATATCTCGACTTTGCATGACCGCTGCTTAGACATTTGGTACAACTTGTCTCCAGTCATCTACGAAGAACTTGTGGCATCCATGCCAAGGCGAGTTGCAACTGTTTTGCAGGCCAAAGATGGCGCAATGCGTTATTGAGTAGGTGATCATAATGTTTTGGCTCTTCAGTGTATGTGCCGTTGTTTCCTTTCGGATGCTGAAAACGTTTCACAGTTCGATTTTCTTCATAGACGTCTCTGAAGAATGTAACTCGCGCTGCAATTATGGGTTTCTTGCTACACCCGGTTTTCCATGACCGTAAGAAATTTATGACAGACTCTCCGTGTACAAGATTATTCATTTAAATCGCAACCCATAAACTCCGAATAAATGTTCCGTTGGTTGATGGATAAATGGGTCGATCACGTACATAATTTTAAAAGGTGTTTAAAAAAGTTGCTTTATACATTTTTATAAAAAATAATTTATTTAAACATAGAATTGCCTGAATGTCATAGCATGTCTCGAAATATTGTACAATTAATAATAGATGCTACGCCCACGAATTTGTTTTTTTTTTTCATTTATAATAGAAAAATTTTATTAAAAAATGAATTTATTCCTAAGGCGTTTTACTCTGTACTGTTTCCATTTCAGTCGCTCGTAGAATGTGATCAGCAAACAAAGCGTTTGATGAAGACTAATAGCTGCTCTTCTGTGCCAAGAAAAAAAAATAAATCTTTTAAAAAAGAAAATTCCGAATTTCCTAAATGGCTTCTCTGCTTTAATACGCCAGCCGTTTCGGTCGAGACGTGGTAATTATAACTGATGAACCGACTCGACTCAACTTATTATTTATTTCGTTTCAAAAGCAAGAGTTGGGCCGAAGAGTGCGGGGGTGTGTGGGGGGCGGAGGGGGAGTTGAATGGGGGAGGAGGGAGGGGAATAAGAAAATGGGGAGACGGAAGGCAACGGCGCGAAATTGTTCTGTCCGCCGTTGCATAATCGAATGATAGATGGCGCCGAAGACTTCATCTAGATTCCTTATTAGTTAGCGACAATCCAGCCTAATTTAGCAAAGCTAATTTTTCTCCATTATCGTCCTTCATTTATTTTTCCCTCTGTCTTATTTTAAACTCCCTTAGCACTTTTCATCTTTGAAATGGGACAGTGATTTTGACGTCATTTGCCTTTTTTTCTTTAATTTCTCTATTTTGCTGCAGGAAATAGGTTGGATTGAATAAAACAATTTTGACTTGAAGAGAAAGAATCTCTCTATGCTTGTCTCTCTTTATTTTTTTTTCTTTCTGTCTGTCTTTCTTTGCCTCTCTTTCATTCTGCCAATATCATTTTGCTCTCAAATTGGAAGTAATATGTTGAATTATGGCGAATCCTCTTCGGTCGACGGCGGCCAGCTCGAATTCATTTGGGAATCCAATTAAGATCTTGGGCGGCGGTGTTGTCTTGTTCTCGGCGGACCTTAATAGGCGTAAAATAAGAGGCGCTACAAGGGCGAAAAAATTAACAAAATGAAAAGACTTGAAAGATAGGGAAATAGGGAGAGGGATAACGCTTCGATTTTGCATTTAAGTGCAAAATGTAAATTGGTTTATTTGTCAAGATTTTACAATTACATTCATTCCATTTAACCTCCTGCCCTGTTCTTTTTAATGCCAGCAATGGAGCACGACACTATACAGAGAATCTCTTTCACAACACGATCTTTGATGATTGAGTTTGTTTGAGTTTCCTGAGCTATTAACTACGAAACACTTTATCTGTTCGTGTTAAATGAATAACCTAGCTCTGCGATTATTTCGCACTTAAAGACAGTGATTCATCTTGGAACTGCTCGGATTATAAGACACTGTCACAAGCCAAGGATTCTTAAATAAGCACTCACTTATATTTCTACCTCGTACAATGTGGTGGATCTTTTCGAAGATCTTTATTCTGATTTATGAGCACACCGAGATGTTTAGTGCGGATTTAAACTTTAGGGCGCACTTTGATGATGAAATATGTGTAAATAATCGAGTAATTAGTAAAATTGCTAAAGGAAATAAGAAGTAGAAGGCGTAATTAAGAATGGAAGACGCTGCAATTACGAATGGAAATAAGACCTGGAAGATGAAAAATCGATTTAGGGGAGGTTTTCTACTGCGAATCGAGGAAGGTCCTAAGCAGCAGACCGCTGATAGAAGATTACTAATTATTGTGGCATTTCAATATGATATTTGTCCACAGCGAAGTATACATTAACTTACGACGATTGCTAATATTATTAGTAAGTAGAACAAGAAATAATCCTCCCTGGAAAGTAGCGGAAGTCCTGAGTTCGTCTATTTTTCTCTCTTTTATCCGCATCTTTCTACCCTATCTTCTTTTAAAAATTGATTTTCTCGAGCGTTTGATTAGAGAATGAAAAAGAGCTATATCTTCTTACGTTTCTAAACATTTCCAATCGAATAACATATCACATGCCGTATGTTGCTATTTTTAAAACGTTAATAGTTCTAAAAACCACGTGACTGCTACCCTCACAACTCTGACCCCATTTAGACAATTGGTCCCAAATTCATAGCAATGTGGATCTGGCTTAGGTGAAGCTGCATGCTGAATTTACTCCTTTACATGTCTATATATCGTATAGACCAAATGGTCCCCTCTAACTCCCACTCTCGTAACTCTGGCCCCATTGGGTCAATCAAATCCAAACTAAATAGTGAAATAGGTCATGGTAAATTACATTCTGAATTTCAACCTTGTAGGTATAAAATATGAACAGGACAGGCTGACGGACATAAGTTGTTTCTCTTGAAAAACCAATAAGTAGCTTCTCTCTTCCGCTACTTACTAATTATGCCAATATGGTAAATAACATCCAGAGATAGGCTATATTTTTATTAAAATGTATTAATAATAGTTAATTGTTATTTAATTGTAAAAATTATTAATTTTCTGACTTTGAATGCATTCTGTTATATACACATATCGTACGTCATCAGATGCCTGGGGTACTTGGTAGAATGGTTAGTGACCACTTGTGCATATTTTAGTGAATTCAACTAACTTCGTTTCAAAAAATTACCATTACTTTATTTAAAAGCCACATATTAATTTTTACAGTAATTTTCCCATAGACTTTCTCCTGTTCCCTTCGCTTCGTGAATGCTTAGAAATTTGTTTATAGCTTTTTTTTTCATTTTATCTTAATTCTTTTTATATCATTATAGCTTTTAACCGTAAGCTGTTGAAGATTATAAAACTTTTTTTAATCTTCATATAAAGGAATAGGGACGAAAGCTGGAAATTCTGTTGCATATTACAATTCTAAGCTACGAGATTTAAACTTTGCAGCTTTTGTAAATTGTCGATAACTATGAAATTAAGAGGATAAGTCAAATGAAAACTGCAAAATTGTAATTAAAAATCCAAATTTCGCCCCACGGTGTTGTAATTCTGCAGATTTGTTAAAAATGAGTTGTAGAAATAGCCGGCAGGTGGCAGGAAAGTAGAGCCAAGCAAACAATGTCACAGCAGCAGTTTAAAGATGGCCACCCACTTCAAACATGCGCCAAAGAAGTTTATGAATCACCATAATGCATGTTTGTCACTGCGGCAAGCTTATGAATGGAGTGTGAAGTTCACAATTGGTGTGACAGCAATATCAGATGCCCCTCGCCCGGATCAGGCACAACGAGTTGTGACGCCAGAGAATATTGCAACAGTTGAAGTCTTAAGGTACATTCCTATAGCTTGCTAGAGCTTTAAAGCAAAGCTTGAGCTTTAAAGCAAATTCTACTCGCGAGAAAAATGCAGCTGTAGCTTGCAAGCTTTGAAGCAAAAACTAGCTTTGAAGGTATCCCATTTCTCCTCGCGAGAATTCGCAGGCGGGAATTCAAAAACACATGGCGCCTCTCAATGCACGAAAACGTTTGTTGTTTCAGAGAAGGAGTTTACATTTAATAAGCTATTGATAATTAATCTTAAAAGCATTTTGTAAAAAGGAAAACATATTTCCACTTTAGCAATACGTGATATTTATTCTTATTTTCGCTGACGCTACAATAAATGGAATAAATAAAATAAAACAAAACCAATTAAATTTAAATAAACAGAACTATTAATTCATTAAATAAATTTAAGTAATAAATAAAGTAAAATAATACACAAATTAATAAAATAAAATGAGCAAAATAACAATTAAATATATATAATAAATTCAATAAAGAATATAAATTAATTAATGAATATAATGTATAATAAATGAATAAAATAAAAATAAAATAAAAATAAATATAAAATAACAAATTAAAAGTTATATAAAATAAGCTCAATCAAATGTAATAAAATAAATAAACAAATAATAAATAAAATTAAATAAATAAATAAATAAATAAATAAATAAAATAAAACTAAATAAATAAATAATAAAAAATTATAAACCATAGTATAATACACAAAGAAGAAATAATAAACTGAAGATATTCATTAAACAAATCAGGAATACAAAGGAGAAAAGGGAAACAAATACAATTCGCGGAATTCTTCCTTCACTTTTCTCCTTTGTATTCACACTCTTCTCAGGACCCCATGCACGCACCCATTGTAGTCATGAGAGAAAGGCGTATACTGTGCATATGCCTCGGTCATTTCCAAGCTGCTAATAGCTTTAAAATCAAACTGACCTAGATAGCCGCTTGAAGCGAAAAGCAACTTGAAAATCCAAGCGCTTCACGCAACTAGCGCATATAAGCTTAGTGTTTAGGATAGCTTGAGCTTGAAAATTCATACGCAATACGCTAAAAGCGAAAAGCTTCACGCAAAAAGCGAGCTATAGGAAGGCACCTTTAGTGTTGGAAAATCGCTGAGTAACGATTGATGAAATTGCAGAATTGTTAGACATTAGTCATGGTTCAGGCCACCACATTCTTTTCAACAGGTTTCACACGTTTACTACTCAAAAATCGGATAACTCTTTGCTGTTCTTCTTTGGTGCATGTTTGAAGTGGGACAGCCATCTTTAAACTGCTGCTGTGACGTTGTTTACTTTCCTGCCACCTACCGGATATTTCTAAAACTCATTTTTAACGGATCTGCAGAATTACAACACTCTGGGGCGAAATTTGGAATTTTAATTACAATTTCGCGGTTTTCATTTGACTCACCCTCGTATTTTATCGACTGATCGCAGCTATAACCCTATCAGTATATTGACGCAAAGTTATTAGTACTTTCGGCATAACCTTACGAAAAAAAAAAAGAAATGGCGCATGCGTAAGTGTAAAAACTCATTCAGCCAATCAGAAACTAGCATTCCGTTAATTAGCTGAAACCACAGATTAATCGTTAATCTGTGGCTGAAACGAAATCGAAACAAATCTGGCACTCGATTAATCGACAGGTCTTGTTTCCTGTTATATCATTACTATATCCTTTAAATAATTAAAAAATTATAAATTCTGTTTTCAGTTTGACTTTTATAGTTTTCCTGGAACAAACAGATGGAGGCTGCCATGTGTCAAAACTTCTGAATAAAGCAAACGCTACAATCGATATGCACTAATATTACGCATGCGCTGTTTCCTTTTCCTTTCGTGCCGGGCACTATAAATAAGAAAGAGGCCAAACAACACACCGTACATTCTCATCTGCCATGGTATTTCTAGTAATGGATAACTGAATTATAATGTACAACTATTTAAAAATTCTAAGTGCAACTGTGCATATATTTAAACAAAGAGGGTCTAAAAGGCATAGGATTCTATCCTGACCGTTCAAGCGGAAGAAGTTACCCAAGAAAAATATGAAGCATCCTGCTCGGCTGATAGAGAAAGAGCTCTCACAGATGAAGAATACTGTTGAATTTTTGAAAAGTGGAAAGACAGGGCTTCGCCGTACAGATTTCGTCCGAAACCGCTTTTTTTTTAAACAGGAAATAATTCATGAACGATATGTAAATGCGGATGAGAGTTTTACTTTTTCTTTTCATTTATATGAAATTATTTGCCTTTTTTTTTTTCTTAATGCTCCGCTTTATATTCTCTTTTGTTTTATAATTACGTTTTTCGGATTTACCAATCAGTAATCAAAGCCCTTTGTTCAAAATGTATTCTTTCGATCTTTTCAATCAAAATGCAACGTCCGCTTCAATTCGATTTGCCATTTGTAAATGTCACTTGCCTTCTTTCTGTAACGATTTCTTTTTTCCCTGAAATTCCCATTCGTTCTTCGCAACCTTTAACCTTTTTCGTTTTTTAAATAACTTTTCGATTGAAATTCAATATTTATTATCATTTAATCTTCCATTTCACGTCTCTTTCTGCGGAAACTCTACGAGAGAATCCACCTTTTATCTTTGGCGTTGCTCTCGTCCGAAGCTCTGAACGAACGCAAACGGTCTCGCCATCTGCATTTTGATTAGCATTCAAATCGGACCCGTCGTAAATTGACAGCAATTTATCAGGTATTATTAATTATTTTTGCGCCGCTGTGCATCTCAGGCAGCTTGGGGTTCCCCTTGCCACTTTTAACGACGGTGGCGCTTCGGCTTCGATAACTGGGGGTTCTCGTCATCGTTCCTTCTTCCCCTCTTGCGCTCGCTGCAATTGCATATTCATCTCGTTGGGGGTAATAATCAGTCGTCGGTGGCGCCCCTGTTTAATTGAGACCCCTCCGCCATCGTTAAAGACAAGGTCGGCCGACTTGGACGGCGGAGTGAGCGACTCCTAACCATCGGATGATGCGCGCTTCAACAATCGACGGCAACAATAAAATAATTCTGCCGCATTCTTAATGGGGAAATTGGAGGCTGGGAGAAGACAACGGTAACCTCGAGAAGTTTCGAGAATTGCCTCAGGATCGCAATTGAAAACGATCCTCGCTTTCTCTCCTCCGTCTCCATTCGCTCACTCACTCACTCACTCAACTCATTCTCTCTCTCTCTCTCTCTCTCTCTCTCTCTCTCTCTCTCTCTCTCTCCTACGCATTTTCCTCTACGCATTCCTTTCTTCGGAAGGCAAAAGAATTTTTCTTTTCCGCTGCTTCATTTTTAATGAAGGCAATTTTTAACAAGTATTAATTAAATATTTTTTGCGGTGTCTCGAGAAAATTGATAGTTGGATTTGCGGTTGATGAAAAATGGATGAAAAGCAATAAAATAAAAGAGAATAAGAAGAAATGACTTTGTTACATTTCGAGAAAGTTCACTCTCTTGCACTTAAGAATGAGCGAACCTCTCCTTCTTTCCTTCATCCATGCAAATGAGGAGGCGCACTGAACTCGACTCAACTCGTCTGAAAGTTCGCTTCCCGTGAATCAATTTCTTTCTTCGCATGTGCATGCATAAATAATTTATAGATCTAAAATTGATTTTAAAATTATGCGTTTATAATTTAGCAATTAACAAAGGTAGCTTTCAAATTAGCTCCATGGCTCTAGGTCATTATTTAAAAAATTATATAGAAAATTTTATTATGTTCATAAATATTATTTAGAATTCACGTTGAAACATGGTGTCTATTCTAGTTAAGTTTATTAAAAGATAATGCTCTTCACCTAACATTAAAAATGTTCAAATAAAAGTTCAACAATAAAGACCAGGCCAAGATTCTCGTGAAACTCCTAATCATCGCTATTCAACGATAGCTCATTGTCAGTGTAAATAAATAAAAATTAATAATAGTTCATCTTCCTTTCGCTAAGCTTTTCGAGTGACAACTGCACTCTTCTTCAGGCAACACTCTTCTTCTAATACGGTTTGAAAAAATTGAATGAGGAAACGATAAATTTGAATAAAACTTTGAATTTTGAGGTTAAATTTCCAATTAATAATTCTTAATTCTTAATTTTGAAGTAAGGCCTAAAAATGTTCTTCACTACGAAGTCTTAAATTATAGAAAGATAATATTCTTCACGAGAAAACAGTTAGCTCCCGTATATTCGTCCGAATCTCGCCATAGCCTTTATTTTTGCATTCTTATTTGAACATTTTTAGTTTAGTGTGAAGAATATTATCTCTCAATAAGCTAATTTGAAATTTTATATTCCTACATAATAAGAGATTTTAATATACAAAATAATTTTGGATTCAACTAGAAAACGGTGAGCTCATGGGAGTCGAGATCATTAACACCCCCTTTTATGACATTAAATAAAAGCTACACGTCAGCGCTTATGAAATATAACCTGAGAAATACGCATTTAATATTAAAATGTTTCGGTTGTTTATACAAGCATACTAAAATTACTTAAATATTTCAAAAACACTGCTTTCCAAAACATAAAACCGCCTTCATCCTATCTATCGATTTATTTCTCGATTTGTTTTCCCTGTCGATGTTGCAGTTGTCGACCAGATAGTCCAATATAAATTCAAACGGGAAAGAATGAATTGTGGGTAAGCCAAAAAAAAAGGACATAAAAACACGACAGGGAATGAAGAAGAAAAATGATCCCCAGAAAGTAATGAAGCCGAGGACTTTGGAGAAGACCTGGAACGTCCATTAGTCTTTGGGCTCTTTTCTTTTGATTGACGATTGCCCCAGCAATGTTTTCGTTTTCCCTTCTTTCAACCCTCCAACTTCGACAGCAAAGCTACGTTTAATTGGCACCGCTCTTTTACAGGGATAAATACATTGATGAAAAGACCTACCGCGATGCTATTGGCTTGTGTGCGAAACATAGTATTTGTTTGAATTAAAAACTTCTGAATATTTTATAAATTCAAAAGAACTTAACAGGAAAAAATTCACACATATGCACAAACAGAGTTTTGCCATATGTCATTTTGAATACACGCCGTTGGTTAATTAGGGAGGATAAAGCCGTTTTACAATATACATGTATATATTGCGCTTACAGGGTGATTCATATAAAACTAACACATTTCTTCCTCTATTTTTTTCAACAAGAATGATGCTAACCACAATTTGTAATACGTCAAATGTACGAGGCCTGTGAGAAAAATATCCGACCTTCGGCCGGGGAAAAAAATTACACACCTGGAGCATTGGAAACCTAATCACCCTCAAAGTAGTCTCCTTGGGACTCCACACACTGCTCCCAGCGGTGCCGCCATTGTTGGAAGCATTCCTGGAAAGCGTCTTTCGGAATGGAGTTTAGCTCGACTGTCGTTGCAGCCATAATGTCCTCTCTTGTCTGAAATCGCGTTCCTTTCAATGGCCTCTTGAGTTTGGGGAACAGCCAAAAGTCGCAGGGGGCCAGGTCAGCAGAGTAAGGAGCCTGTTGTACCACGGGAGTCTGGTTTTTCGCCAAAAAAGTCTGAATCAGGTTTGGTTTTTGAGGCGCCAATTGCCTGTTGACCACAACTGCGGTCTCTTGCGCCGCACTGCATTACGTAGGCGACGGAGGACATCCCTGTAGTACTCTTTGGTGATTGTTTGACCCTGTGGTGCGTACTCATGGTGTACCACACCGCGAGAGTCAAAGAAAGCAGTTAGCATCACTTTCACATTGCTGCGCACTTGGCGGGCCTTCTTTGGTCGTGGTGACGAGGAATGCTTCCACTGTGACGACTGAAGGTTTCCACCTGGCTGTCGCCCATTTTCTGGCAAAATTTGATGCAGTAACGCTGCTCCAGTCGTTCCGTCATTTTTCTTCAAATCAAAATCCGACGAGAGCACAACACACTAACTCCCTCTAATGCTGATTGCCAGCAACTGACGCTATTGAGAGGCGGGAAAAAATTCACGCATACGCACAAAGGTTCAAGGTCGGCTCATGAAAGCGCGCGCGATCCAAATCCATCAGGTTTTCGCAAAAAAAAATTAGCTCGGATACTTTTCTCACAGGCCTCGTTTAGTATATGAGGGAGATTACGCGCCTCTATAATACGTAAATACTAAAAATGTCCTCTCTCCTGATCTAGGCACAAATGAACTACATTGCTATGCATAATCTCATACAAAATAAATAGAATATGTATAAAATATTTAAATAGTTGTTGTTGACTATTATAATCTTATTTTTAAAGAATGTATTTTAAAAATATTGCGTTAGGATTTCGAACGACATTAATTCCCACGAGCAGAATATAGTAATATAGCAGAAGACATGAGGTCATCTATTTTACCCCTTTATTTGCACTTTTAAACCCCTAATTTTTTTTTATCAAAAAATGTTATCCTTTCTGACTCCCACTCCCGTAATTTACCCCAATGCAACAATCAAAACCAAACTTAACAGTGAAATAGGACTTGCCATCATTCCAAATTTCAACCTTCTACGTCATAAACGTAGATAATATGAAGGGGACAGGCAGACATTGTGAAACCAATAAGCGCCTTATTCTTCCCCTACTTAATATTCTAAATATTTCATAAATCCAAATAAGTATTATTTCATAAAAACTCGAATCTTTTACATAGTCTGGGACATATCTCCCTTATAATCATGAACTCGTTGTTCATTGGAAAATTGATGTCATATATAGCGATTTTTACTTCGTTAGGAACATAATCACAACGCTTATCGAGGGAAAATATTAATAAAATGCAATTTTGATATATTGTTTTATTAAATTGGCTAGAGAGTACATTGGATATGTCATTCATTATATTTCAAAGAAGCATTGGTTTCGTGTTCATTTTACCGAAATTGCCTCAAATTAATGAATTTTCCTCGTATATATATATATTGGCGTATGTAAACCTAATCGTAATGTTGATTGTCTGGTGAAGCAAGCCAAATAACGGTTACAAAATTGCTGGAAGAAAAGATATATTTTTTGTTCATTATGAATTGAAATAGTTAAAATTATGTTGAGGAGATTAACGCTTGAGTGAAAAATTGAATTCAGACTTCAAATTGTAAATAAACATATACTTCATATTCATAAATTTATATTGCTTTGTTGGTTGCTATTTTTCTTGAAAACTATTTTTAAATCTTAGTTTATTAAATGTGGGTCTCTTACGATTTTTATTTTAGTTTGCATAGTTTGTAGTTGAGAGTTACTCAGTTTTTGATTGTATGTATTAATTTCGATTTTACATGACTTAAGGTCAAGTGCTACGCCGAGATCTGTATTCGCATACGAGCTATTGAAATTTCATGTACTTCCACATTTCTTTCATTTCTCATTATTTCTAGGCTGCCGTTTGAAATAACTTTAACGGTTTCTAAAGGCAAAGTGATCGTTAGACCGATTTCATAGATTATGCTTATAAGTCAGAAAGATTCTCTGTCGATTAGCAAAAAAAAAACAGACAAATTAGGCGTTTTTAACAAATTGTACATATACAGGCAGATAGATACATAAACTGAGTAAAACTAATGTGCTTTTTGGCATTACTGTCATTAACGCCCAAAGCAACCCCTTGCTTTCCTGCAATACATAACTTGTGGTAGCAAAGCTTATAAATAACGCTTCAACAGATTTTTGAGGATCTCATGATAACAGAAAGTATAAGTTCTCTAATTCGATTATGATTAAGGATTTGCAATAATTGAAACATCTAAATTTTTAAGTTTTTTTCGTCCATGATTATTGAGAATTTATAATAAAAAATGCACAGATAAATTTTTTGGTGCTCGCTTTTAAGAGTTAACGCCGAAAATGTTTAGCGTTAAAAACGTTTAGCAAATATACTTTTTCAAAAATTTAATAACCCTTTTTTTAATGTTCTTTTTAATGCTCTAATAAACCTTAATTGCTTCAGTGCAACCTGGGGCACCTTTTTATCGAGTTTATAAATGCTGATATTAAAAATATTTAAAAGATTATTATTGTTCGCATATTTTCAGTTTATTGAAATTTCTCCCTTTCCTAAGTTTTAAGGAGCTATTCAGAAAATTTTAAGCCGGGTCAAAGCAAACAAGCTGAGCGCGTATCACCTTGCGAGATCACATCTGTCAAAAAAATGTCTCGTGGGAGACAGAAACGGAACATGAAGCAAAATAATTGTTTCCACTAGGAAAAAAAATGCCATCTCACTTCCCAGGAGGGTGGAAATGATTGATAAGTTGTGACTTGTCACCCGAAAGAAGAGATTGGTGAAGAGGGAGGAGAGGTGGGAAAAGGAAACACTCGGCGTATGAAGATCAGTCGAACCCACCACTTCCACCATTTTTTTTCCTTCTTCTTCCTTCGACTCTCTTCCTTCCTTTCTTTCTCTCTCTCTCCGTCTCTCTCTCGACTGAAAATTCCTTTCAAGTATAAATTTGTGAAAAAGATAACTCACCCGAAAGAGGGATTTTTACCTCGGAAAGATGAATGGGAAAGGGATAAAAGCCTAACGCAGACTTCTTCATAAGACGTTTCGAGATGCACACGATGATTTATCGTCCACTATAAAGAACATGAAAAACGTAAACATATTTACGGGAAATCTCCCTTCTCTGCCACTCACTGCCGTCCCGTTCTCAACTGAGAGCTTATATTTCTCCAACAACGCCTGGCGAATGCATTAGCGCAAATACTGAAACTGCACGGTCGTTAGCACATTGTAAATCAAAATTATGCAAATGTTCTTCATAGCATTTAAACAGTTGAGATGACTTAATTAAAAATTCATAATACGCTTTCCGTTTGTTATGTATTTTATAATATCTGATTATTTTAAATGTTTATGATTTTCAAAAATCAGCGCGATTCATTTAGTCGAATGGATAGCTTTTTATTTTCGAGTAAATAATAGAACGCTTTAATAAATTCTGAGTTGAGGATGAATTAATAATCATAAAAAATCACCAATATTAATAACCTCAAGCAAAATGTTAAAATTTAAATTTAATCATTATTGGTAGTTTCTTTTTTTTTTAACAAAAATTGTAGATTTTTGATAAGTGGCACTTTCATGAATTTGGAATATTAGTGCATTTTGGATAGTTTTGTGTACTGTTTATAAATGATTAAAAGTATATAATAATATAAAATAATTTTTTAAATTTAAAATTAAATGTTATATTGAAGACTCTTAAATGTATAAAATTGATAATTAATAAGAAGTGGATCAAAAAGGGAATTGCATCAAATATAGTATTCTAAAATATACAGTAAGTAAAATTGTGTCTAAAAATGAATATCTAATATAGAACTTTCGTTTCAATTATATTAAGAAAAAATGGAACTAAATTCATAATTTTGTTTTTATATACCTTAGAAATATATTTCAGTTTAGGTAATGAAAAATTTCAAGAAAAATTTTTTACATCGGATGTTGATTACTGAATCAGAGACACAGATATTTCGCATTTGATGAGTGAATCCTATAGGTCCTAATGCAAAATAAGTTCATTGAAAATATAAAATGTTCACATAATCATCAAGTCCAATATGAAAATGTTTACGAGGTTAGCATACAATATCTGAATCCATAGATGAAAAATATTTTTGTATTTTGATAGCCGTATTCACCACCTCGGGTTAAAAGTCCGATTTGGGTAATCCAGAGTTAAACCTTATCATGTGGCCTCTTTATTCAAATATCATTTCTCGTCCTAATTCTAACCTTAACTCTGACTCTCAGATTAATCCAAGGTGGGGAATACGGCCAAAAGACTCAGATATTTTCGGGATAATACATGAATTCTCCAACAAGTCAAGAAACAAATGAACATGACGACCTAAGAAGTCGATAAATATGAACTAAAATGCAAATTAAAGTACCAGACCAATAATTCTATTGATACTCTAGCAAAATTAGACTCCTCTTTGTAGCCCTTCAGACACAGACCTTAAATTCGATTGTAATTTTTTTTACATTTATTATATTGATACCTTTATATTAATCATAACCAGTAATTTTTATTTATTTGTTTTTTTTTTATTTTTTTACACGTATGGCTACATTTATAACCGAAATATTCAGATTAGAAAATCAACAGATTTTATTCATGCTATTTACTTAGTATGAAATTTTACACAACATAAAAACACACTGCATTTTTGACAAGGTGATCGAAGGGGTTAAAAAAAATAAAGATTAATTTAAAAAAAAATTACTCTTTGTTGAAAATTTTTAATTTGTTTATAATTGAAGAACATGATTATCGGCGAAACAATAAACAGCTAATGAAATTTTGTACTGACTTTTCATTTTTTTGTTGAAAATTTTCATGTTGATAACTTTTTATAATTATCTGTTCGTATCGATTCTGGTTTATTTGTGTCCTTAAAATCTTAATAAGTTGCTGAATGCATAATAGATGAATGCTGCTTTTATAATTTTGTTGGCTGCTGCCTTATTTGAAACTAAAAAATTTACAAAACAAAAGAACCTTACGATAACTACTAAATCGATTAGTTTATATTAGCATAAGTAGATAGTTTTATTTATAAAGGGATGCTCCATGCAGAAGCATTTAATTTTTAAGTTTGTTAGAGGCACCTTTTCAAAGTTGTGTCCACACTTTTGCAAAAGATAATTCACATTTCTGATGCCCCTAAGTTTAATTACGACAGTCCAACAGCAAATAATACAACTTTTTATAATTGAAAGTTTTGAAAGAGAAAGAGCTTCGTTGTTTAATCTTGTTTTATTATATAAAATTAAAAATTAAATAACTAGGATATCGTTTAGTATTAAAATAAAGAGAGCTTCGTCGTTCTTAAATTTTTATCAAAAGTTCAGTTTCCTGACGACCAGAACAGCTATAATTAGATTTTCTTTTTTTAATTCTTCGAGCGAGCAAATGAATTCATGTGGAAAGCCAAATGAATTTTTAAAAAAAGTTAGTGAAAATTTTATCTCGTTCTTCGGCTTGACCTTTCGGAGCACAGCACCCGCGTTTCTGATGAATTAAAAGCAAGTTTTTCCCCTCTTTTCCCTCGCTCTGTCTCTCTCCAGAAGAAAAGGCTTTGTTGCTATGGTAAATTGGTCATTAACCCTTCCAACCCGGGATTGAAGAGTCCTCCTCTCTTTCTCCCTCTCAGTTTGTCCGTTGCAGTAATGGATGTGCGGCGATGAAAGGGGGAAAAGATTCCTTTGGCCGCCTCCCTCTTTGGCTGACCCTGCCACCGTTCCAGTCAATCCCTTGCTTCCCGATAAACCTAAAATCCTTTCTGTCCAGAGATCACGTGTTCCCTTTTTAAAGAGCACTGACTGCGACCCACGAGAGCACAAACGTGAACTGTCTTCAACGGTTTTGTTGCGCCACGGTCGGCCGGTCGTCCGTTCGTTAGCGGCACCCGACAAAACTCTGCCACTCAATTCATTTTAATTAAGACTCGGCTTCAAACATTCTGAACCCGCTGCTTCTTTTGTGCTTCTGAATACTTAATTTTGATTATGAAATGTCATCCTTCTCATCTCCAATGTTAGTAAAACTCTATTTACTTTTTCGATATATTCACGGTGTTACTAAGCTTTGCTGAGTTTATAGATAATTATTGTACGAGTTTTCTCAACTCCAAGAAAACCGTGAAAAATTCATTCTCATATGCAACTTCGCCTCACTAAAGATTTGAAATCACTCGACTGAAAATCTCCCACGAAACTAGATTAGCTCCTCAATAGATGAGAGAGAATATGCTGCTCACCTAGAAATCCGGATCTTACATCACGAGACATTTTTTGTGGGAACATGTCAAAGACAAAGTTATTCTGCTCTCCAGTTTGCTGTAAACGTCAATTGATATGAAACAACATCCTTCGCATCACAACAGCTGCTACGAGTGTTGACAGGAACACGCTTCAGCGTTTGGGAAGAAGTGGACTATTGTATTGACAAGGAAAACGCGCTGCAATTCCAACAAAAGTAAAAGTAATTAAAGTGGCACGCATTTAATCCTAAATTCAACAACGCAAATACCATTTATTGCAGGGCCATAAGACTTCTCGATACACATCGTTCATTTAGAAACATTTTAATTATTTTGTTCACAATTAAACCATTTAAAATTTTCGAAATGAAGTTGACTGCTGCTGCTTTCTGTGGAAGCTTCATGATACCAAAGATTTATATTTTACGTTGCCGTGAAGTTTATGCAACAAAATTATTTTTGTCAGTTTTAGGTGCCATCGCCACCAAGAAAATAATAATAATAATAATAATAATAATAATAATACAGAATTGAGTTTTCAATAATATATTATTTAATAAAGATAAACAGGAGGAACAATATAATAAGAAATGATCCGGCTTTACGCAAGTATAGCGTCTAGAATATAAATTTTAGGTTACAGTGATCGTTTTACAATGTCCTTTTAATTTTCAAAAGTTGTTTACTCTGTAAGGTGTATCAAAAATACGTTTACCAATTTTGAGGGCAGGTTCCTCACACAAAGACAAGAAACATATTCCATATAAACATATATCCTGCCTCATAACCTCTGTTTCTTTCAAATCTTGTAATCACTTTTTAATCCACTTCCCGTTGTTCAAAGTACTTCAACCTTGGCACACCGATTCATTTTTGGTGATAATACAATCGGAATATAAAAAATTTCAAAATTCAAATTCTTAAATAGGGTTAAAAACAGATTTTCAAGTAATTTACACCTCTGATAGTGAATTGGGCCACCTCTTCTGGTTTTCCTCATTTAATTAAAATTTCTGAGAAGGACTTCTTCAGGACTTTGTTTTTGGTCTTGTACATCGAATCTATTTTGCTTGGCATGATGGATAATTGATGAGTGAATAGATATTGGAAGAAAAAAGAATAAAATAAAAACATATAAAAAAACTTTAAGCACACACTTTAATCTAGAGCAGAGCAGAAAAACTCCATTTATCGTGTACTTATATTTAAAGGTACACTTGTATTCACAAAAATAGTTTTGAAAATATTAAACGCGCCGCCATACTTTTGACTTTTTTTTTTAATTTCATGACTTCCTATTAAAATTCAAAAAAAATTATTTTTTTATTTTTTGTGCATTCTTTTAAAGTAAAGAGTGTGCTTAAAAATTTTTTTTATTTTTGCGATTGAGACGTAAACAAAAACGTAAAATAATGCTAACAAAGGAAGAGTCGCATAACATAGCCTATCTTCGGCATGAGAGTCTTTCTCGTCGGCTGCGGTATTATTGTTTGGCTAAGCCAGAGGAAAATTTCGACTACAAATTCAATAGAAGCAGAGTCATCAGAATTTTCATTTTTTTTCTTTATTTTTGTAATATGTTAGGTGAATATCTGTTTTTTAGGACGATATGGCATTTTTTTTGAGCAAGTATTCACAGAATCTTCATTGCGCCCTTGCTAAAGTGGGCCTTAAGCCTCTCGCATGCTTTTAATATCTGAGTGACGAATGGTATCTATAATTTGCTGATACAAACTTAAAGATATAGTTTGTTTTTTTCTAAAATATTGAAATTGCTTTTTTTTTTTGTAGTAACGCTGCATGTTTCTGATAATCATTAGTTTTATCTCTGTGTATTTTTTGGAACATTGTAGGGAAACACATAGCCTCATAAATCTTGGAGTAAATAATCCTTGGAGAGACATGTAGCTTATTTTGGTAAGATTCCATTTTTGATAGTAGTGTTTCATCTATAGTAAAATGATCGCCAAATTTCATAAGAGCTTAATCCCTACAAAACTAAAAGTTGAAAAAATTTTCAGTTTCTGTAATTCTAATTCCAAGTCTAGTTTTAAAAGAGTTGCGTTGGTAACAGAAACAGAGACAGAAATAGCCAGGAACATTTCAGATAGCCGAGCTAAAATCTTAATGAACAAATGAAGTTATTACATTATTCATGCCATGTATTCCACTAAGTAATGTTGATCATTTATACATTATGCATTCAGCTTGACAATTAATCTTGCGTGACATGCAATTTCATATTTCAGATTTACTTTAGGTTCCGTAACATTAATAATGCATATTGAGAAAAATGCAATATGTCAGATTTGTTCGGAACCTCTTCCTCATAAATTATTTAGCGTATAAACTCTTCGTTTAACCTGCGTAAACTCTATTTCGTCTCATTACCTTCGATGTTGATGAACATTGGGATTTGGTTCCATGAAAAATCTTGCTTTATGGCTACGCAATTGAAAAACCCGTCACTTGATAACTTTAGTTTATGCGAAAGTTTATAATTTACGAGTTCGATTGAATTGTAGATTAACTTAAAATATTTGATTATAATTAAACTATTTTCGTGCCCTGCAGAGTGGCGCGGTCAAAATAATACTGGGAACATTGGATTTATTGGTTTTATAGAATGGCGCCCATTTCCCTTGATGGAGCGTTGGCATGATATGGCGCTAATAAATAAATCCACTCGGCCTGTTTAAATTTGTTAACAGAGTTTTCAAACACCCTATCAGCAAAGGATCAATAATTGACTGGATTTCCCTTAAAGCTATTTATTCCACTCAAATTTGCTAATAATATTGCGCTATCTCCGATTTGAATTATTTACGTGATTCGCTTACCGTTTCGCAGACAAATGCGAGCCGCCTTCAACTATGCATTAGGTGTGCGCTTAGTAGTTCCTTTAATTTTTCAAATAATTAAAATAAAACAAATGTGAAAGCGACCCACTTGAAAATAAAAGTACTATTTTTTGCTTGCTTTTATGTCCAATTTCCTTATGTCAGATTTCGATTAATTCTAAGAGATTTTAATAAAAAAATTAATAAAAATGTGTTCTGTTTTTTTTGGTGGATATGAGCAGATTTTAAATAGTTTTGTTCTTCAGATTCAAAGTTCATTCGTCTCAATAAGAAGAATCCGCACATTTCGTTTTTATTGGCTTTTATTCACTGGTGTGACCGTTTCTTGAAATTTAGATGAAAATATCTCTTTAAGAGCTAAACCAATTGACATTAAAATACACAAATGCACAGTTTAAGGAAGCCTCTAAGTACGTCTAATTATCATTAGGTTCTCCGTTTCGGGAGAGTTATCTCCACAAAATTTGGTCATACACTTCGTTTGAAATTTAATTTTCGCAAAATTTCAACATATCTTCGAAAATCGTGAGTTTTTAATCGATTTCAGAATGGAAAAAACTGATAGCGTAGACGAAAACATAGCCCCACCATCTGTCAGTTGGTAGCTGGCCAAAAACTAAGAATTTACTTTCCTTTAAAAGATCTACTTTTGTGTAGCATTAGAAAGGGAAGCTGAAATCCAGTTTATTTCACTGTCTGAGTCTTTAAATTAAAAAAAAATTGAAAGTTTGGTAGCATTAAAACTTGAGGCTTTTAATTACTTTTGAGCGGTCTCTTTGTTGATGAAAGTGTATACGTTAACTTTCGAAAGAAAAAAATTGTTTTTGAAGAAAATTGTATTTTATTCCGAGAAAACGTTTAAAGGAAGTTAAACCAGTTCTGAAGATTAATATAGACGTTTTACGATGTTGAAAGTGTTTGCCTCATTATTCAGGCTTTCTTTATGATATTTTATTTCCTGTGTAGTTTTTAAAAGGTTTCAACCGAAATATTTACGATTTCTCCAGATTAGGGTAGTAAAGGAGCGACTTTTCATTTACCATATTTACCCCATCAACGTACTAATAGCTTTTTATTAAGACTTTACCTTCCTTCTTCTCTTAACTTTGTTGAAAAATTGCAGAAAGTTATTGGGAAATATTTTTTTCCGTTTTTTTTTTCATATCAGTTATTGGTCGTGATGACGGTTTGACGCCCTTTCCTCAAAGTGGAAAAAAAAGATTTTATTGTCAAGATTTTATTTTCCAGTTGAGTCATAAAGTGAAGGATGATAAAAGAGAGGCGATTAAAAAAATATGGCCACGGCCCTAAAACTTTATTTTCCTCTTGTAGCGTGATCCAACTCTTAATGAAGAAAACTTTCTGACTTCATTAAATGAAAATTTTTCTTTCACACCACCCAGGGTGGAGTGCTTTGATATTAAATTTATAACATGTATAAAGAAGTAGGTCGGTTAATTTTAAAAGTTGGGGCATGCAAAAGAGATCTTAAAATATATCGACAGGGTCATATCATACTTCAATTGTCATCGACCGTGCAGATAAACAGAATACGAAAAATCTGTTGGAGGAATAGTGAAGGGGCTAAAGGGAAGGAAAAGTCATAAAATGGTGTAAAGGAATCGTAGAAGGAAGAAGGTGAAATGATCAAACCAACAGATGAAAAGGTAATATTGGAATTAGAAGCTAAAGAAATTAGCGAAAGAAATGCAACGATTAAAGAATCGAATTAGTGCAGGACTGATAAGGGAACCCCAAACGGAGAAATATAGGAGTTGGACAAAAAGAACGAAATCTCTACTTAATATGTTGTTGCACCATCTTTGACATCCAAAAATGCCTAATTCTCCTGGGAATTTACAAATACAGGTCCTGGATTGTGGATAATGAAATTTGATACCATTCTTCATTGCAAATTAATTGATTGGCACAAGACAGTCGTGAGTGTTTGTTACACGTAAACATGTTTAATGGTGGGAACAGTGTGAAACTCGATTCATGGGGCTATATTACAGCTTTGCATTGATCGATAGTCCACGATTTATGGGTATTTTCTCTTCTGAGCATTAATATCGGTCGCTAGTGGTTTGACAATTGCCGCTCGCCCAAGATTATTTTTTAAGAGACTTTCTCTCCACAGTTTATACGGATATGGTCTTTGGAAGACTGCCATTGAGGTCTGCAGTTCATTTTGCAGCAGTTATTTTCTTATTCTGGGCGTAATCTTTCTCAATGTTCAATGTTTTCCCTTTCAGTGAGTTGAGAATGTCGTCATAATATTTTTCATACGATTAAAATTAGCAACTTCAGTCACAGAGGCATCAGTAGGGCGGGCACCAAAATTTGCCTTCTTTGAAACAAGCTCAGTAATACTAACATCACACGCTGTAAATAAAGAAATCGAGACTCACAACTTGTTAGCTAGGCGTTTAATCACACAAGAGAAAAAGAATGTTACGTCATTCCCTTTTTCAACTCGAAACATACTCAATTTCACGCTTGAAAATGAAGTAGTGTTTCCATATTTTTTCCAAGTATGGAAATGACTAATCAAGGGCTGGGAATTAGTGGAGGGCGGGAACGAAGGGGCTCTTGGAGGAGGAGAGAAAATGCTGAGTCTGTGGGCAAGAGGATATCCTTTTTTGAGAGTAAAGAATTCTTCGAAGAAGCAGCATATTGAAAATCATGGCATAACTAAAGTCCAAATTTGAAAGTATCTATATTACTAGGAGAAAACAAAATCAACTGGCAAACAATAAGCTTTTTAATGCACTCTTTATTTCAACTATTGTTACATGTAATTCTGTATATTATACAGGGTGCTGCAGATAAATACAGGGCAGTATAACGGGAAGCCTACCCGCTCGATTGCAGGGGCCGGCTCGGTCGATTGGCAGAATGGAGGGAGATGAAGGTGAGGGAGTGAGAGAAGACTTTGTGAAGAGGGTAGCTCTCTGTGCTGAGCAAGATGGAAGTGTCTTTAAACATTTGTTGTAAGAAACATCACAGAACACCCAGGTGACACTTTCTCAGCAGTAGAGCAAACTGGTCTGCTGCGTCTCGTGGCGTTGGCCCTGTGTCCGCTATGAGACGCAACCCGGGTTAGCCCGTGACGACCAAATATAATAATAATAAAAGTGTGAAACGCTATTTTTTACTATTCTCCTCTGTTGAATTTTTGGTTTGTTTGTTGGTCCCCTCTAGCTGCGGAGGACATTCATAAGTGTCTTTACTTTTTGTGTACCCCCTACCCTGTAGTAGTACAGCACGCACCCCTCCTTAGCTCAATTGGTCATGCCCTTTGCCAAACAAACAAGTTTAACAAAATAAAATTACCCAATTATATTTGATGTCGAGCCGGCCCCTGCAATCGAGCGGGTAGGCTTCCCGTTATACTGCCCTGGTAGTTATCTGCAACACCCTGTGCATCTGTCTCACCTTAAGTGAACCAATAGCCAACTTCTAAAAACAAATCTGATAGAATACTTTCAGTGGAAGAATTATTGTACTTTTATGCGAATTCTATTTCCAAAAATATCGAGGCCATTTTCGAACATGGAAATCAACTTTGAAATGTCCAATGGAAACCCCTATTTTTAATGTATTTTCAGATTCTTGGTGTTTTTTCAATTGATCCAACCGTTTAGAAGATAGAGGCAGTGAAAGTGTTGTATATTGGATTTAGAGAAATGGCAAAAAGCGGAAAATTGTTCATCAAAGGGCGAAATAGTCAAACTATCAAACGAAATAGTTTACTTTTTTTTAATAGATGCGCCGTCAACCTTGTTCTCAAATAGCACATTTCAAAGTTGACTTCCATGTTCGAAAAGTTGTATTTTAGAAGTTGGCTATTGGTTCACTTTAGGTGAGACACCCTGTATATTCAGTACTTCTTGTTTATTTGTAATAGGAAATAAAAGTCTTTTTATATCTCACTCAGATAGTAGCTTATTCAAAACAAACTTTATGAATTTAATGCATTTTTCTTCCGAATATTTTTATTAGAATGTGTTGTCAATACAACAGCAGCTATTTCAAGATTTTTCTCTGCTTTTGATGTCAAAAGTGACAAGGACATGACGCGCAGAAAATTCTTTAAAAAAAAAACAACAAACATTTGGAATTCTCCGTTTGAGGAGTGATGCAGAGAAAGTTTTTTTTTTTTTTTGGAATAGAAGAAAAAAATTCTGTTTGGTAACATTAAAATGTCTTCTTTTTTTTGTCATCGTAGTCTCCCGTTCATGTATTCTTTTTTTCTTTATTCCTTGACGGTCGTTGCTTTGTCGTTGCCGTCATTGTTGTTGTCGAGGTTATAGTCGTCTCCGCCATAAAGTTTATGTTGTTGCATAAGCGAGTGAAATATCACTAACGGTGAACTCGTAATTGAGGGAACATTTCACTTCTGGTTGACAAAATGTGCTTTTTAATTTGTCTGAACAAACAAAATGCAAATGAATTTCCGTAAAGAATACGCAGAGTGGAAAATGATACGAATGACCTAGAACTCGGCATGACTTGAGAATAATGCTGCTGGAAGAGAGAAAAACAAATTTCACTCTATGGCCTCGTCAAATAAATTAAAACATGGAACCAATTTTTCTTAAATGCTGAAATAGAGTTCCTCCCCATCTCTTATAAATGTTGCATGAAATAACCATTTGCCGACAGTTGTAATGGTGGCGCAAATGACAAAACAGTTTTAAAAAGTAACTTTATGTAACCATTAAAGTTTGATAATTAGCCTTTAAAAACATTCGTGAAAACATAAATTTCATTTAATTTGAAAATTTTGTTAAAATTATATAATTAGAATACAAAATTGGACGTTGTTATTATTATTATTATTAGCATCTAGGTAGAGGATAAAAAATATACAAAAGGTAACTGGGGTAAACTAATATCCTTGTATATGTTTTGAGGTATGTTTTAAAACGTTACTATTTTAAATATAAGAAAAAAAATTATTTATCCGAAATGTATGGCACGGTATTCGAAAGGGTAACTTTGCAAATCCAGTGTTTGTTTTAAGAATAAATATGTTAAAATAAAAATTATGCAATATTTCCCTCCCCTCCCCGCCCCCCTTTCTTTCTTTCTTTCTTTCTTTCTTTGTTTTTATATCCTTTAGCATAGACATAGCTGTTGAGTAAATTCATTCCAACATGAGAATACATTGTTTATCATTCAAATCCAGACATTGATAGTAAAAGTCTCCAGGCGTTGTGGCATACTCTCTTGCTGATAGATATACGCTCTTCATCGAACTCCTGCCCATTGTAAAAATCTATAATTCGGTGTTCATGGTTTCTTAACCACAATCAGTGGACCAAGATCAAACTAAGTCGATATTTATTGGTTGATACAATGAAAGCAGAGAGTCAAAGGAAAACCAGCGTCTGCAATACGCGAGGCTAGCGCTCCCTTTCTTCATCGTATATTTACGGTTATGAACAAATGAGTATAACAAACAGAATTCAAGCAGCCCAATAAAGAGGAATCACCTTTATGCAAAATAATCTTGGGTAATGGGCATGAAGGTCAATATTGCTTCAATAATAAGTTCCATTGAAGTAAAGGCCTGAACAATCAAAACCACCTTTGATAAAAATCCATTGTTGGATATAATTAATTACCTGGTTAAACAGCCAGGAATGACGCTGTCCTAATTGTTGTAAATTCCTTTGATTTGTTTGGTTAGTCACTACCTTTGCTGTAACTCTTAAATATTGATAAAAAAAAACTCGCTTCTAGTTTTATGCCGTAGAAGATGGTGAAACGCATCGGCATTAAATAAATATCTCTTGAATTGCTAATCCTAGACCGTTTATTTCTTATAATCCTGATACTTTGCTCTCGCAATTTGGACCATTTCTTGAGGGTCAAACTGTTCATTAACTAGAATGCTATGATTCATGTTATGTCAACTTCTGCCACCGCAGCGTTTTTGCTGCCGAGGGCAATAAAACATCTTCTGTGATTGCTTTTTTCTTTGTGTGGGTCTCAGAATCAGCTAATAATTATGAAACAAGCCAATTGGAGTTGGTTTAAGAAAGTCCACGAATTCCAGTTTCAACCTTGTGAAAAAGAAAATTGTCTTACAGGCTAGAATACAACTTACATAATATGAATTTTACTATGGAGCAAAATCTTACTAATAGCTAACAACCATTGTCTAATGTAATTGTAATTTGAATTGCATTTATAATTTCAAATGAGATCAGCTATAATTTTATGAGTAAAACTTGAAATGTTTATTAACTTTTCCATATTTTGGTTAAATGGAAGTTCATTTTTTTTCTCGCGAAGAATATCATTTTCTTGTAAGTGCGAAATATTCATTATTGATAATAACTTTTCTCTCTTCTGTGTGATACTTTTAATTTTTAAGATAGAGAGAGTACCGTTTATCGGAAGTCGAGTGATGACGTTGCGAGGTCTTATCTATCTTCCTTCGCCTCGAGTGAAATGAAGACATTTTTTAAGGTGGGGGGCAAAGAAAAGATGGCGATGGAGAATTTGGTGGAGGGGGCGGGTTGAATGGAATGGAGAAGGGAAGGAAGGAAGGCACAGTGTGAGTTCGACTCGTTTCTGCTCCTTCAATCTCCCATTCCCCATCGTGCTTCTGTGTTGATCACTCCTACACCGAGCATTTGGGAAGATGGAAAATGTTTGTCAGCTCCACCTTCATCAAGGTTCGGTTAATCGAAGTTAACTGGAGCACTTATGCACCAGCCATCTCTGGAGGAAAGCTCGAGTCATGAATATAGAACTGGGGGAAAGAGAGAAAGGGAGTAGAGCGAGTTGAAACGAGATGAAGCGGACTCGCGTAGTTTAGTTTTCTCTTCAAGAGAGGGAGGAAAGTTGAAATCCTAAGAAAACTCCGATGAAGATGTGCAGTGAGATTTTATCGAATTTAAGTGCGTGGACCCGTGTGAAGTCTTGCGAAACAGCTGGCAGTAATGGCGTGCCCTTCTGACCTCGTGGGCTCCGGCGCTATTTAAAGAGAGAGGGAAAGAAAGAAAGACGAGGTGCGCATGCGTCACGATCATGGAAAAACAACAGCCTTCACTCTTAATATTTATAGGTTTCGTGACAATCTGCGACAGATAGGAGAAGTCAGTCGCCATACGATAACCGATGAGGGAAGCGGCGGAACGAGTGATGATGCATCTCATGCTGGCTTTTGTCGTTTACTGTTTTTTTCTGAGCATATATAAATAACACAGGAAAAGATAGTCGGCAAGAAAGAAATAAGGTTTTAACATGAAACGCTCAGAAAATTCTGAACATTCATCTGGAGAAGGGGGAGTCAATGATTTTAACAAAAAATGACAATGGAAAAAGGACATAAATACTGCTGTAAAATAAAATATGATAAATTTAAAACAAAATACGATATATTTATCATTAAAAATTGTTCCTTATAAAAATTAATTTTTTACGCCGTCCTTCGTATGTCATCTAAATGAACATGGTGATAAAATAAACCCCTTCAAGGGCTACAGACTGAACTGAACGGAAGATTCATATGGGTTGTCGTGGGTACAGAATCTAAGTAGACATAATTCTTGGGATATGTTTACATATCAAATTTGAGCTGCTATAAACAACAATGTATTCCTGTACAGGCTTGTTCATTCTCATTACGTTATATAATATTCAGGGAGTTTCAGTCAATTACTGTACCATTAAAATTTAGTTTATTCAAAATACGGATGGACATACGAGCTACATCATAAGATATTTTACCATGCTATTCTACACAATTCTGAGCTTTATTCCAGTTAAAGTTTGTCAATGATGTGTTTGCGAATACTAGTTTTAAAGTTTCTTGATCTACTTACGCGCAACAATAGATGATGCTTTCTCCCAGTTCGTGGAGCGGACGAAAGCACCTTGTCCTTTCGAAATCTCCACAAGTAAAAGTCACAGGAATCTAGATGATGACTTGCTGGGGGCAGGAAAACCGATAGTCGAATATTTCTGAGAAAAAAATTTGACAGAAACCGATCTTTGAATTTTGAATGCCAGCACTCCAGGAGTAAGGTGAGGTCTAGTTCCGTCTTGCTGGAACCAATGACGATGGAGTTTTGCTGGAATCAGCTTACTTATGAGTTCGGGAATGAATAAAGTCTCAATAATTTCAATAATTTTTGGCAGCAATATATTCCACCCATAAGAAAGGTCTAAAATCCCCTATGTTGGGTATTGGGTATTTTATATTGGGGTATTGGGTCAGCTGCTTTAGTTTCTGTGAAGTTAACTTTAATTAAAACAAACTCAGAACTGTAATGAATGTAGTAAAAGTTGTTATAAAATATGTCCATCTGTTTTTTAAAAAAACTAAATTTTAATCTATAAGAACCGATTGAAATACCTTGTAGACTTAATATTTCATTTCCTTTTATGGAATGTGTTTTGGGTGAATCATTTGGTCATTAAATCATCTTTTTTATGCTAAAAGGGAGATTGGGAGTATGTGGAAATAAGATTACCAATAGGACTAATTAGGAGAGGTTAAAAATAAAACTCTTGAGATGAATGTTTAAATTAACATTTCAGTGTTTTTGCCATTGTTTTCTTTAAACTATTTTCAATTCAGTTTCAATTATATTATTCATTAATAAACAATTTCATATTTTCTTAATTTTTCGCCAAGTTCCGTCATGATGGCGTCTGCATTCGTGAGTATCTCTATTAAGACGCATCTAAACAAAAAAGGTGGCGTATTTAACATCATAATTTATTTACATTCCATGGCAGCTAAAGCTTTGCCGTTATCCTTATTCTTTGAGTAGTTTCGAACGATAAATCACGCTTTTCGTGACAGCGGTTTTCGAACCTTCCCTTGTGAGCTCAACCGTTAGCTTTACTTGTGTCGTGGAGATGAATTTCAAAATTCTGCAATATATGGTTTCCATAATTCTATCCATGAACAACATGGATAACGTGCAAATAGGTGAGATGTGCTGATATTTGCCGCCTTCATTCCATTGCCTTAGATCATTCTCCGCCTTGCAGCTCTCCTATTCGGCACGTTCAGATTGCCATCTATTTCCTAAACCGAAGGATACACCAGTGAAATCCTGAATAGTCGTTAAGATTCAGTTGTGTTAACACCATGAAATACGTAGCATGTAGAAATATGTTGAATATTGGAAAAAGTGTCTGGACTAAGGATTGAGTTGAGGGATATATTTGAGCACTTCCGAATAACGTATTCATTAGAGTGAACTTACTTGATCTGAGGGGAAAATATATTGAACTTCTCATAGAAATTTAGGAAGCATGCCTCCGTACAGGACTGTGGAGTCGGCTGGGAAATTGGAGCTTGTGGAATCGGTCTCTCTCGTGAAGTTAGAATTGAGTTAAGAAATTTTAAGTGGAATCGAGTCCTAGTGGAATTAGTAGTTTTTTTTCATTTTTTTAAAATAAAATAGCAGGAAAGGTTACAAAGCATTGTTAAAACCACTGATTTTATCTAGTTTTATCCAGGAATTTGAAATATTTCAGAAAGCAATATTTTATTCTCTAAACATGTTTTTTTAAAAGAGTCGTATTCGAAATTATAATCAACTGGGTATACATACTCGGAGTCGGTAATTTAGATTCTCCAAAATCGGAATATTTTTCCTCGGCTCCCACAAACTTAATACTTTACAAAATAAATAGGTATACACCTTACAAATTTTTCCGAATGCCAGATCCCTCTTTTTTTTTTTTTTTTTTTTTTTTTTTTTAATATAACTAAAAACGGATTCGAAACATCAGAAATATAGTTACAGAATAAATTGCAGTTGCAAGAATTATCATGGCGAGAGCAAAAAATTTCCACATTTTAGATCCAGTGATCTCCTTATCACTGAAACCTAAATTAGATCAATAAGAAATTAAGCCGTACTTCCTCATATACGTATCTTACTTTATTAGATCGTGACCGTACAATACAAAAGCATATTAGTCGCAGTGAAATCCAATTTCAGGATTTGTTTCAGGTACTGACGATAACTTTGTAAAAGATTTTGAACACATATTTTTAATTGTTTCAAGTTTGTTTTGTTTTTTTTGTTGTTTTTTTTGAAAAATTCTTCACTGAAAATCTTTCTATTTATCTGTATTTACCTTTGTTTTTCTATATTATCTACCTATTTCGATATATCTACAGGGTGTTTCAAAATTATATACAATAAATTTAGTGACATATTCTTCAGGTCAAAAGAAGACGAAAATGTTCTATAGCAGTTTGTCTGGAAACGATTTGTTTGCGAGTAATCCAATATGATAGAGTAGGGAAGCACGGTAGTTAGCGGACGATATTTTAGCAGTTCCAGCGTTTCGACCCAACACTAGGTTGAGTGGTTTGTTCCATTTAAACCTACTTTAGGGTTGTTCCATTAGTTGTGTACGGTTGTTTCCATTACTGTAGTTTCACTACTGTACATCCACTAGGAATATCAATTTCAGAACGTTTGCGTGCTTTGACATACGCATTACGATTTACGTAAAAAAAAGTCATGTACAGAATACACTGACGTGCACCTAATGTATGGTCTTGCGGACGGAAATGCTGTGGAAGCAAGAAGACTCTACCAAGAACGCTTTCCGAATAGACGTTTGCCAAATAACCGAACATTTGTATCTGTCGACAGACATTTGAGGGAGCGTGGCTCCTTTAGCCGTCAAACAGGACAAGGGCGGCCTGTAGCACATTCTCCGGATGAGAAGGATGTGATAATTGACATCATACATGATGAACCACAGACAAGCACCCGTCGTATTTCTTCCATGGTACACATTCCGCACTCATCTGTTTGGCGCATTCTTCACCGTCAGTTTTTGCATCCATACCACCTGCAACTGGTTCAGGCACTGAACCCAACGGACTATCCACACCGAAAACGATTTTGCCAATGGATACAACGTCGTCATACTGCAGATCCTAGTTGTCTCAGCCAGATACTTTTCACGGACGAAGCAACCTGCACCCGGACAGGAATCGTAAATTCTCACAACCAGCACCATTGGGCAGATGCTAACCCGCATGTTACCAGAGCTCGAGCGCATCAAGAGCGTTTCTCCGTGAACATTTGGTGTGGAATTGTCGGAAATAACTTAATTGGCCCTTATGTGTTGCCGCCACGATTGACTGGGCGAACGTATCTTTTGTTTCTGCAGAATGCATTGCCAGAATTACTGGAAGATGTTCCTCTTTTGATAAGATCTAACATGTAGTTCATGCATGATGGCGCTCCAGCACATTTCAGCCATGTTGTGCGAGCACACCTTAATGCTGCATACACGAATCGGTGGATAGGTCGAGGTGGACCGGTAGCCTGGCCTGCAAGATCACCCGACCTTAATCCCTTGGACTTTTTTCTGTGGAGTCATGTGAAAACGATCGTCTACAGCACAGAAGTTCCTAACATTATGGATCTGCGAAACGAATTGAAAATGCATGCCAAACCGTTCGTAATGCTGGCGACGAACTCTTCCATGACATCAGACGGTCGCACATGCAACGAGCCAATTCCTGTAATTTGGAGCCACGGGTTTAGTTGGCTGTATCGCGTAAATAAATCGTTTCCAGACAAAGTGCTATAGAACATTTTCGTCTTCTTTTGACCTGAAGAATATGTCACTAAATTTATTGTACATAATTTTGAAACACCCTGTATACTATCTATCAAAAATTATCCGAAAACGCTTTGCTTGAATTTTCGATGATCGGCGCTATGAGTAAGTATCGAATACAACAAAATAGAAATTCGTCGGGACCTGGGTGAATCACAACGGATGAAAAAATAATTCAACATTTTGTTGGGAAATCAGGTTGAGCAAAAAATGTCATCAACATAGGTCGTATTCCAATTAGAACAGAACAGTGTTTTCATTAGTCGTTCGCATCTTTCTATCCTTAACCGTTTGTTTTATTTGTGCATATTTGTCTGTCTCACAATTCCATTGCTGTGTACTAACACGTCGCTAAAGATTTAATGATCGCAATCATTGATTTTTAGCCAAAGGATTCATTTCAAGAGAAACTGGTTGACATGGAGACGTTCGTGTATTATCATTATTTGAAAAGTCCAAATCCTCGAAAATTATGGACAGGACCGTGAACATCGTGTTAAAAAGTTAGTAGCACGGAAAAATCGCGGCACTATTGATATGAAGAGTAAGGTATGAAACAAGTGCCCTGACCAGAGCCCTGATTTCAATGTCATCGAATGCCTTTAGGAGGCACAGAAACGGCGCTTGAGATCGAGGCCAACACGTCCAAATTCAGTTGTTGCTCAACTCAGTGCCGCTTTGCAGGAGGAATAGAAGCGCATTCCAATTGATCTAAACTTGGTGGAGAGCTTTCAACAGCGGTGCTCCAGAGGCGAACATACAAGATATTTGGATAAGCGTTTCCAATTTGGATTTTATTTCTCTAGTGTCCGAACAAATATCGGTAGATGGCGTTTTTTTGTAGAAGCCCGGAGCAATGGACAGATCTGGGAAACCGATTTGTATAAATTACAATGGCGTAGTAAAATTAAAATTTGGGTTTTAAAAAACTAAAAATTTTTAATTTATATTCGTTGATTAATGTAACAATGAATCGCCATTTCATCCCATATGTCTGAGTAGTGGTAGTAAAGAAACTATGGGATAATTTTTTTCATTTATTGACTTTTAATTATTGATTTTTTTTAATACAGAGGGAAAATGTTTTTTAAGAAGTTTAAAACTCTCTCGTCGCTTAACAAAGGAATCATTTTCAATCGAAATTCACTAGAATAAAAACAATAGAAGACGAAGAAAGAATCGCTGAGAAATCGAAGGAAGTGCTTTGTTCGAAAATGTCAGAACTATCTATCGATTGAAACATTCAATCTCAGCCTCACAAATGAAGCTAATCGAGAAAGGGAGAGAGAGAGAGAGAGAGAGAGAGAGAGAGAGAGAGAGAGAGAAATAAATATCGAAGAAATGCATTTTTCAACTTTTAATTAGAGAACTTTTTACGGTGTCAGGCGACAATATTTTGAGAAATCGGAAAACTTCGTAATCGCAAACACTTAACCGCAAACATAAACTCTTCATCGACGTCTTATTTTTTTTGAAACATACAAAATGGTTTTCTTCATCAACTGCCTTCTACCAATTAACAGAATGTCACTGACAATAGTTTTGCGTAGGTTCGAATAGCATTTTCATACCACGAAATTAAATTGTTAAATTTTTTTTGTTAATTTTTTTTAATATATGTGAAATGAATTTTTTTCCCTCCCCTTCCCCTTCATTTCACCGAAAATGATTAAAAAAAGAAAATTCTGAGCGAAAACAATTAGTTTGATGTCAAAATTTAATTGGTTGAGAGATTAGTTCTTGTGGAGCTCCTTATTTTTCTAAACAGAACTGGATCGATAACTGGCGAGAGAGATTTAAAAGCAGTTGGGAACATTAATTAAATTCATAATGGCCACATAATTCCTTACGTTTTTACCTATTTTTTCCCTTCCACTAAGTTTCACTATTCCATTTTTTTTAATATATCTTCTGGTTTATGTGTTTGCCCGTCGAATTGGATCGATCTTAACTATAAAAACACAATGACGAATTCCTTTCGATTCTTCCTTTGCTCTAAACATCCGGTTTTAAAATCAGATTCATTGAGGTAAAGAAATAAAGGTTTTAAATTTTTAATTGAATACCGTGAACAAACGTTAAATGAATATTTCAGTTAGAAAATAATTTTTTTTTCAATAGAAGAAGGAACCCCCCCCCCCCCAAAAAAATGCTTTCCTTTTGCTTAACAGTCGGAAGAATTTCTTTTTTTTTATTTCTCTGCAAAAAAATTAATTTGGAAATTTTAATTAAATGAAAACATACGATAAACGATTTTTAGCTCTCCTGGAAAAAATGCAATTAAAGTTCAAGAAAGGTTTTTCAAAAAGAATTTTTTTTATTTTCCTTCCCCGATGATTAGAAGTTGCGAAAAAGTAATTGGAAAAAGTAGTCATTTTTGTGTGAAAATAAACGGATCAGCAAAACTGAATTGATCCTAATAAGCCTTTTTTTTCTAATAAAATAATTAAATATCAGAAAATTTTAATGCACATCATTAATTGATAACAGCAACACAAGTTAGACTGCCCACTTTTCGCAAATAAATTTCAAAAATTTTGGTATGGGTGGAGAATGTTTTTTAAATTGAAGCTAGATGTCTATGAAAATAACTCTGAAGATTAAAAAATATTTTAAGTAAATTGTAACATAATAAGGTATTAAAATTTACTTATTACCAGGCACCAGGTGCGGTTTTTACATCGCCCACTTAAACAAATATTTGTATAGGTGAACCCATTCGTTGCTTGAAATAATCATAATTATGATTTGATGTAGAAGAAATATATAACAGAATACTTCATATATAAATGAAACTTAAAACATTAGAGACTGATTAATCTTCCGTTCAACATGTGAATAGGCATTGCCTTTATCTTTTGCTTTTCAGTAAACGAATTCAGATGAAATGGAGGCAGATGAGATTTTCCATGCTGATATCAATATCTGCGAGGCTCAAAACGGGGCATCAATTTGAACATTTGTTGACGTAATGGTTTTCCTACCTGAAACAGAGACTACATTTTACATATTCACGTATGCGTATTCTTAATCTGATACCGTTTATTTAATTGATATATAATCAGATGTATGCACACCCTCAGAATGAATTAGAATTAAGACTGGTCTTGCCTTTCTTAAGAATGTTTTCAAAGGAAGATGGATACTCTGAACCTTCTCGAATTCATTTTTCAATGGAGCACCATCCTATATTACGAGGAAGCCCGTGATGAAGTTTTGGCCTCCTATTAAACTCAAAGGGGAAGAATCTCGTCGGGATGCGGTGTTCAGAATTCAAAACTTATACAGGGTGAATACAAAAGTCTGAACCCCCCTTTTATTTTTTGAACCGAAGCAGATATGTCAATTTTGATGAATCCAATGAATAGGAAGTTGTGGATGGCCTATCTCATGGTGCACTTTTCATCATCCCAAATATGCAAATTAGGACACATTCAAAATTTATCTCAAAAACCGTAAGGGATAGAGAAAAAAAATCAATTGCAAACTTGTTCAGCATAAAAAAACAAACAAAACAAAAAAAAATCATCCAAATCGGATCAACCAATCACCCACAATCAAAAGATCATGTTGACCATTTCCGGAACAGTGTAGCTTGCCATCCTGGAATTGTTCTGTCATCTGTGTGCTGAAACATCCCTTTTATTTGCTTTTCCGCATGAAAGTGAATGTGAGTATCGTAATTTATGTTAATTTTTTGATTTGCATACTTTACATGGTGGAAATATCAACATTGTTTTCCTTGTGCAGTGTGACTGTTTGTAAGCTACAAAAAGTTCACCACGTGATTGTGGGTGATTGGTTGGTCCGATTTGGATGATTTTTTTTTGTTTTGTTTGTTTGTTTATGCTGAACAAGTTTGCAATTGGGTTTTTTTCTCTACCCCTTACGGTTTTTGAGATAAATTTTGAATGTGTCCTAATTTGCATATTTGGGATGATGAAAAGTGCACCATGGGATGGGCCACCCACAACTTCCTATTCATTGGATTCATCAAAATTGACATATCTGCTTCGATTCAAAAAATAAAAGGGGGGTTCAGACTTTTGTATTCACCCTGTATAAAGAGAGCCCTGAAATTCATTGTTTTTGGCAGTCCCATATTTGTGCTAACTGTTTTGTATTTATTGTTTGGCAGTCTTCTTGCAAAAGTGAACACTATTACTCCGGGCGATAAATTCGGTATAAAAAGTATAAGATAATCACCTTTTTGATTCGGAATAAGATGAGAGTTGATAATGTATCTTAGCTTTGTCAAAAAATGGGGAGATCGTTTCATGATTCTTTCTGTTGTCATCTCTCTCCCTCTCTGTGTCTGCCTGTGTGCAAGTGTGTGTGTGAGTGTGTGTCTGTGTTTCTGTGTACTGTGTGTGAGGTGAGGTGTTATCGGATTTCATTGGAGAATCGATGACGATCATGGTTGATGGCTGTGACATGAGAAAGTCGTTTCCATTATAATGAAAACGAAGACGAACCTATAATTAGTGGTGAAGAAGCGAGAGGGAGAGATGGTGGGTGTCGTAGTCGCTTTTAAGTCAGGTGCTGTTTTCTTATTCCTTCAGGAGTTTTTATTTCGTCACTGCCTCTTGCTCCATCCCCTCTTCGTTTTTCCCTTCTTCTCTCTCTTTTCTTTTTTTTACCTCGTCCTTTAGACTCAAATTGGATCGTTGTCGGAGCCCCCTTCGTGGAGCGTTTTTTCTAATGGTATTGAAGAAGGTGGGGGGAAGATGAAGGCCTTAATTCAATTAAAACACCCTCCCTCAATTATCCGATCGGAGCCATTAATTTGCATTGCACTGCGGCTGCAGCCAATGACTTTCAACTTGTTCATCCCACCCCAAACCACCCATTTCTACCCACACCCTTATCTCACTCTTGCTTCCTTTTTTTCTTTTATCCTACCCCCTCCCTGTTTTTTTTTCTTCTTCTCTTCTTTTTTTGCCTTATCCAATTCCAAGGAGGGAAAAGTGACAGATGAGAAAGACGTTGCTCAATATCGTGCAAAAGTTCCGATCCTGAATCCAAATCCCTTTCATAATTTGTCAAAGATTTCGGAATGGACTTTTTTTTTTCTTTCTCCCTTTTCCACCACCACCTCTTTCTCCCCAGGAACAATTTAATCACGTGTCATGAGCTTTTTACTCCAACGTTTTAACTCCCTGATGACTCAACAACTTCATTTATTCCATGTGGCTTTATTTCTTCTTGGATTGGAATAATCCACACACATACACAAAAAAAAAATCGCTTGACGTGTGAAGTTTTCTCATTAGAAGACGATCATTCCAAATGGCTGTCATGAAAGATGCTTCTCGATTAAGTTAAGGAAATCCTGTTTATTAGAGACACAGCTTAAGCTTAATCAAGTTTCACATTGATTAGTCGTATTTTTACCCTATTAAAGTTGACATTAAAAATATCAAAGTGCAAGCTTCTGAACTTTTTTTCCGGGCATCCTCATATACATTGAATGGAATAAATAAGAAATTTATAAAGTTGTGGCTCGATAATTTTATATTTTGTAGCATAAAAGGTGGTAGATACTTTACTAATATCAAAAAGGCATGTGGATAAAAAAATTACGTGAAAGTATGAAAAAATAACGATAAAAACACAACATTTAAAATTAAAATATAATTCAACTATTACATTAAATTATAAGGAATCATCAAATGACTGGCCTAATATGACATTACAATATGAAAATTAAAGCAAACCAAAAAAATCTTTTTCCAAAGCAAAATAATCACTTAGTAGTATTTCAGTAACCATCATTCAGTAGGTTCTCATGCGATCACATGATACTTGTTTAAGTGTTTATTTTCCAACCATGTATTAAAGGGATTTTTTTACATTAATAACAATGACAGCCCATGATTAAAGCTGAGTTTCGTCAACGGCAATAATGACTATCAACTTCATTCTCAATGAGAAAAGCACTAGTGATCTGGTCCAAAGTACCCTGAAACTTTTTTTTTTATTTTTT